>JBBJLS010005544.1:0-36824 GCA_037577275.1 Bryconaethiops microstoma
AGTCTTGGGAATCGAACCCACGACTTCTTGATCGCAGGGCGAACGCCCTAACCACTAGGCCACCATCTGCCCCAAAAGTGTCCTTCGAGCCGGATCTGAGTGGCTTTTCAGACAAGGCCATTTGACCCTTCCTGATAGATGCGTATGTTCTGGATATATTTTTTCATGGCAGGTAAGTGGACGGTCATTGCCCGCCCGCTCGAGTTAACTCAAACTGTCAGTATACAGGCCGCTCTCTGCCTGACCACAAACAGACGACGTGTTTCATTCAACCTCCTTCAGAGAGTACAGAATGAAGTGGCTTTGTTTGCTTGTCTGCAGCAGTTAGGATTGACCGGACAGATTGATGGTGAGATTGCCTGACGCTTTTGCGAAACCCCTCTGAGGATTCTATTTGACTTCTGACCAGCGGCGCAGGTCCACTTTGTGTTACTGCTCCTTTACGACCGCCAGTTAAATTGGCTACTGTAAAATCTGAATATGAACACTGAAAGCAATGCAGGATATGGCTTATTGATTTGCACCAGGGGAATGAGACTCTGTGTGTGTGTGTGTGTGTGTGTGTGTGTGTGTGTGTGTGTGTGTGTGTGCGTGTGCGTGTGCGTGTGTGTGAGACAGAGAGAAAGAGCGTGTGTGCTCATTCAGCTCTTTGTGGGGACACAATGTTCTGAGTCACCGCAGCTAGTAACACACTGTATTTTCAATTAGAGTCGCCTTCACTGTGATTTCCTGTGAAATCTGTCACTGTTTGTGTGGGGCCTGTGTGTGTGTGTGTGTGTGTGGGTGGGTGTGTGTATGTGTGTGTGGTTTGCTCTTTTTGGAGACCAGATGTCTCTTGGGAGATCAAAAAACAAACATTTTGTAGGTTTTCTATGATGAAAAGTGTTGGGGGTTTTTTTCACAAAAAAAGTGAAGCTGTTATCAAAAGGTAAAAGGCTCCCAGATATAAATCATTAAAAAAAACTAGTAAAGAAAGATCAAAGAGCTGAAATCTTTTGGTGGCTGAAGTTAAATGATTTAAATGTACACTATTTTCCCACTTAGCCCAAACACTGTTGATTGTCCAGGACATGTCTGGTTTTTGAAATGTGTCTCTTTCTTTTACACTGGAGCTACAGTGCTATACAGTGCTAGAGTCATGTCAAAGATTTTCAGTGTTACTTGTTAGCCACATTAGACTTGTAACTCCAGCACAAATCTAAAGAAGTGAACTTCAGGGGCTCCTGAGTGGCACAACTAAAGTGTTGGTGCCATCATCAGGAGATCATAAGTTAAATCCCCAGAAGTGCTGCAGCCGTTCGTGGCCTGGAATCCAAGAGAGTATAACTGTCTTGGCCCCCCAATCACTGGCAGTGCTAGGCAGCAAGAGCATCCATTAGCTTATTTGTGTTTAGCATTCTCCTCCAAGCATGTTAAGCTGCATGTAGACATGACTGCACTTCACATTACCTGGAGGAAGCACATGCTGGCCTTCATCCTCACAGTGTTGGTCTATTACATTTTCAGGGAGTCCTAGCTAGTGGGTGGTTTAGCTGGGATTAAAAAAATCTTCAGGCACTGGGTGTCTTGGAAAAAATAAATAAATTAAATTATATTTATATTCACATTTGATATTTAAATGAACAATTTCTGTATGGTGTCTTTTTGCCTTTGGGCCTCATTTCTGCCTTTAACCACAGCATTGTTGATTGAAGACATGTTTGGTGTATTTTTTGGGTTTTATCTCAACCCAAACTAACCAACCTACACTATAAAAAATACTGTGACACACCTGTTATTCAGGGTTTGGGCTCCATTAAGACATGGTTTGATGTGGAAGAACTTGACTGGCCCGCCCAGAGATCTGACCTCGACCCCATCCAACACCTTTGGGATGAACTGGAATGTAGATTGTGAGCCAGGCCTTCTCGTCCAACATCAGTGCATGACATCATAAATGCGCTATAGAATGAATGGGCCACAAACGAAAGTGAAGTGAAAGTGACTATTCTGTCATTTGTGAAAACACCACAGCACACATTGTGAACAGCACAAAATTCTTCCTCTGCATTTAACCCATTCACCAAGTGAAGCAGGGGGACTTTATCTTGCTCAGGGTACCTCAGGGGTGCTTAGCAGTCTTGGGAATCGAACCCACAACTTCCTGATCACAGGGTGAACACCCTTACCAGCAGGCTACTGTCTGCCCCGTTCCCACACAAACACTCCAAATCTTGTTGAAAGCAAGTGGACGCTGTTCTAGCTGCAATGGTGTGGACCAACTCCTCATTAAAGTTTATGTATTTAAATGCAGTGCCATTACAGTCCCTGTTGATGAAATGATCAGTTGTCCCAGTACTTTTGTCCATAGTGTACTTGCTAAGACTGCCCCAATCGTAACTCGGTTTATTTTGATTGAATTGTTTACATGAGTTAGAGGCTAAAGAGGCTAACAAGTAATGAACAAATGACCAAATAACATTGACCACTGGCCTTAGTCATCACATTCTTGCCTCAAAACACATCAAATTGTTAACCAGCTAACCCTAACTCTAATCTTTACCTCTTTATTTTAAAAGTGTTGTTTACACCAGCTAGCATGGTCAGAGAAGTGGCTAACGGTAACCCCAACATTAATCTGAACCCTTACAGAACAGTCTCATATGTTCACTAGTCAACATGTTTAACATGATTTGAATAATATTTAATACTTGTGACTTTTTAAATCCAATGTATACTCATTTGAAGAGCATTTCTGTCCACACACAGCAGCCAGGCAAGAACTGGCTTTCCGTGAGCGTCCATCTTTCTCCAACGTCAAATAGCTTAAGTTGCATGAACACTTTGAGATGAGAAATAAAGATTCTGAGTTGTTCATGGACACAGCATAACCTCAGTCCTGACCCTGACTTTAACCCCTGTATTTTGAAAAAGACATTAACATTAGCTAATGTGGCTTGGTAAGCTAACCATAACCTTGTAACCTATTTATTTTAAAAGAGCACTTTAAACCTCTTTACGCCTCCAGGGATTTCTTC
Source organism: Bryconaethiops microstoma (assembly GCA_037577275.1). Taxonomy (NCBI): domain Eukaryota; kingdom Metazoa; phylum Chordata; class Actinopteri; order Characiformes; family Alestidae; genus Bryconaethiops; species Bryconaethiops microstoma. The sequence goes on from JBBJLS010005544.1 coordinate 3,018, forward strand.
TGCCGAGCGGGGGGCTTCACCATCGTCATTCGGTGGGTTTGCAGCTCAACACTACCGGCTTGCCGTGGTGCGAGTGTGAAAGAGGCCTGCGAGAGCCTCCATGAAGCGGCCTAATGCGATTGTGCTGGTGCAGAAATCCCAGAAAGAGCTGTCGGAGCCCTGCAGTCGGCTGCTCTGCTCTGACAGCAGCTGATGGTAGAGCCTAGCTGTCTGGAGGTTTTTTTTTTTTTTTTTGCGGGGGAGGGATGATGAAACATCTGGTGTCCCAAGGACACAGGATAGTGGCGCTTAACGCTAAGAGGTGCTCAACTTTTCTGAATTGTGCACTCGGTTGGGCCGTGACGTGAGTGTGCACTTAGCTGCATAAAGCCAAGTATTCCTTATTCAATTTTATCTGCACTGTCAGGTTTGTGCTGTGTAAGCTAAGTTGTTTCTGGTGTTCTGATTACTTGGCCCTGCTTAATATGACTTAACGACAGGGATCACTGTTTCTGACACTATTCGGCAATGGTCACCATTCCACCTCTGGAGATCTACTTTCCTGCCATGTTTAGATCCAACCTGCAGCTACCATGCTGCCCCCATCATCTTTACTTAATGCTCCAGGAGGTCAGCGACTTCATTAGCCAGAGCAGGGGTTGCTTTGAGGACAAAACCTACAAAATGGTGACTTTTTGCTCCATGAGTAACAAAAACAACTTCTTGGATCTGAATGGTGGTTAATTTAGATAATTTTTTTCAAAATATTTTGGAACTTTTCTTGGAAGCTAGGAATGACATCACACCTGAGTTGACCCCATTCCCCATTCCAGTATAAGTCAGAAACCTATGTTCTAGCCATTGGTAGTCATTGTTGGCAATACCATTTGATAATCCATTAGATAGTATTTTGTGCATACAAACACTGTAGCAACATGTTCACAGATAGAAACTGGACAGTACTGTGTCATGTTTGGATTAGCTCCTCCAGCCATGTAGTTCATTCATTTTCTGTAACCGCTTAATTCTTACTAGGGTTGCGGGTACCCGGAGCCTTGCCTGGGCTCTACAGGTGCAAGACAGGGACTCACCCTGGGCGGGGCACCAGCTCACACCTACACACACACACACACCCCCGCCCCCTACGGTCAATTTAAAATGCCAAGTTCACCTGGAAATGTATTTGGACTGTGGGAGAAACCGGAGACACCCACTTAATTCCCACACCACCACGAGGAGAACATGCAGACTCCACACATAAGGCCGGGACCCAGATGCGAACCCCCAACCCTGGACGTGTGAGGCAACAGTGCTACCCTCTGCTCCACTGTGGGGCCTGTTAGATAGTTGTCAATCTAAAAAGAGTGTTTGTGGGACACTTAAAGAAATTTTGAACAGAATTATGTAACTAGCATTCTCTTAAAAAAAACTTTCACCTTACAATAACCTCCCCAACACTGTAGCTAGCTAAGAACACTGTGCTATGTGGTTTAGTTTTTTTTTTTTTTTAAATAGATAAGTCGTTCCAAAACTGCATAAGCAAGCCTATTAGAGACTGTTTAATGACTTGATGTTGTTTGATTCAAGTGCGTGATGATTTAAGCCTGCATTTTAGGCCCCAAGTCTCGTTAGCTAATTGGTCATGGCTACATTTGGCCTATATACTCCAGTGGAAAGAAAGAAAACCTCAGATTCCAAACCTGTCAAGACGGCTTAAATACATCTGGAGAAGAGAGAGAATTGGGTAAATTAGATTTTTTTTGGCCACACCTTTGCCTTATTTTTAACCCAACTGCATTTCTCAGGCTAGATTAGGGAAACAGGGAAAGAGAGAGAGACTGAAGAGTGTCAAGGGTTTTAGGATGCGTCAGTGCCCCGGTGGTGAGTGTAGGTTGATTGCTTCAGTGAACGGCACAAAGGCGCCATTTGAGGATTGAATTGGCATATCGCGCTCCTCGGCTCCATTCTCTCCTCTTCCCATGAGGGACTTTAGCTGGGAATCCTGCAGCTCCTCAATTAAAACTGATCACAATGGGCTGCGATTCATTTCACCCAATGCAGTTGCCAGCATTGCTCCGGAATTGAATCATTAATACGCAACGGAGCCTTTGATATGATGTCATTATTCATCGTTTAGATCTTTGCATGATATTTGGATGATTTTAAACCCCATACCATTTAGAGAATAGGTCTTAATTCTGCCAGAGTTTATCATTATCATGCCAGCCAAGCTTTATTATATTAGTAACACTGCTGTTCAGCTATTTAGATTCACTTGTCATGTTAATTTTTGTTTTCAGTAGCTTAATTTAATAAATGTAGATTAAGAGACTATGCACTAGGGACCAGAATGTGTTTTTATATATTTATTTATTTGGTATTATTAAGCAATTTGGAATGAATAGAAAATTGTTAAATAATCAGTGTCAACACATGTCAACTCTCTCAGGGGGCAGTTCCAGTGGTGGCTAAGGTGACCCGGTCAATGGATAAATTATTAGTTTGCCTAAAACGATTAGTTTTTTCTGGTCACCTCACATAGCAGTACCACCAGTAACCACTAAATGGAAGCAATAACACAGATTTCTCTTTAAGCTACCTACTGCACAGTATTTGTGTAGATAAATGCTGAAGTTCGTCTGTGTCTTGAATAATGAATTTGGCTCAAAAAGAATAAACAGTCCACAGTGCTCATCAATGCATGGGTTGCCCTTTATCAGTTCACCCTCCAAGACACCTTTAGATATTAAGGTGGTATTAATAGAAAAATAATTGAACTCTGACAGTTGTCCGATGACCGAACCATACAGGTTTTTATTTTAGATCCAGCAAATTGAGAATCCAGCAAATTGAGCAGTGGTACTGGTTCTAGTGTGCAATGAATCAAATGTTAACAATTAAACTGTTGGGGAGTTACAATAAGTGCAACTTCACTATTTAAATTACTTTGTCCACTTAAATTGAAATTTTACTTGTGTCATCACTTTCTGGACTGACAATCAAAACCAGGTTGTGTAAAAGGAAAGCATGTTAGAGCAAGCCCACTTGGATGCTTTACAGATTGTTTTGTTCTCTTCTTTTTAGGCTCAGAGCTCCGAGGTGAAGTAGAGCACCCAACTTGTCCATACACAGAGCCCTGCAGCAGAGCTTTGAGTCAGTCAGCTTTTGATTGTCTTTTTTTTTTTTTACAGTATCTTCTTGAGTAGGAATAGCTTGCTGTGTTGCCAGTACCTCAAGATGAATCTTATTTATCTTCCTATTCCTTTTGTTTGCATGTAAGTGTTCAGTAAAAGCCCACTGACACATCAGTGCATTAAAATTGCACCCTTTTGTTTTGCATCCCCTTATTCTTAAAACTCAACTCGAGGTCTAAACATTAAACAAGCATTATAGTAGGGATAAAAATAATGTTCAAAAGTAATGTTTTCCCTATGTAGTCTGCTGCAGTCACTCACAGGGCTAGTTGCTGCTATGTGTGTGAATGAAGCAAAACAGGGATTGGAGTTTTAGATCACAGATCAGAGTGTAGAATGCACAGACTTACAAAAAGAAAGGAAAAAAGCAATAAATCAATGAGTTATCTCAGCCCTAGTGTGTATGTGTGTGTGAGTCTCAGTGAGAGCTTCTACTGAATAAATCAGGGGGTCGAGGCTGTAATTACTGAAGGGCAGTTAGGCCATGGTGTGGCACTTATCGCTGGGCTTGGGCAGCTTCAGCAGCAGGCCTGATAAGACCTATAACTGTTGCTTACGGCCTGATGGACCCTGTTGTCAAACTCCAAGTCGCCCCAAGGCACATCCCTCAAACACACACACACACACCCCTTGCCACATCACTGGTCCTGAATTAGCTCTTCTGCCAGGGGTTCTTAAATCCTAGTGCTTGAGGGCTGAGTGCTGTCGATTTCATACAATCCCTGTAGCTAGGACTAAAAGTGGAATATCACAAATTGTTCAATTAACCAGCACTTCAGCAATAGAAGCAGTTCAGCAATGCTCTGAAACTTCCCCAAAAGGAAATGATCTTTCTCTTTGAATCTATAACAGTTTTATATAATAATGTTCTACACAGAACTGGTGATAGTGATGATTTGGTGTGAAAACATTGATTGGATGCGGCTTAAATACTTTCACCTAGCACAGAGTCCTAATATTACATTCATCTACATGTGTAACACGATTCACTTGTAAGTAGTTCTGGATAAGAGCATCTGCCAAATTCATTCATGTAAATCACATAAAGGTCATTGTTCAGTTGCTAAGCTGGTTAGCTATAACTCCTCCCCCCTGTCACACACCCACACAATAATCTGTGCAATAACCTGCTGCAATTTCTTAGGGTGTGCTAAATCATCATTATATGCAATAATATTGTGTGCAATATCACTACTTTTGTCACTTATGTCACTACGTATGCAATAGTATTATCATGTGTAATGTCACCACTGATGTCACTATTACATGCACTAACATACTTGGTGTTGAGTTCAATTCCAAACCACTTTTTTGTTAACCAGTGAAATGCTTCAGCAGTAATTACATTTATTTATCTATATCATCTACGTCCACCTTTCTTACTGACCACAGCTTTTTGTTTTTTTTATTTTGACTTTTTTTGTATTATATTCTTGTCTTTGTGTCTCTGTGTGTCTGTGCAGTCGTTGCATAAGAAATTTCCTTCGGGTTCAGTAAAGTTTTCTGATTCTGATTGCTAGGAAGACCAGTTGCTGGTCATGTGTGGACATTAAGACACTTAAAATCATATTTACATTTTATTCTCTTTACAAGCTTTCGTATGACCATCAATAAAAACATGAAACAGCAAATGTGTTTACTGCTTCAGACGTGCTCAGTATGGTCCTTGCTCATTGCTCTCATTTTCACAACAGAAGCTTGAGGAGGATGATTTGGCACCCCATTAATGATTGCTTGGTGGGACATTGTTGACCAAATATTGTTTGGGTGGTGAACCATTCGCATCACAGCAGTGACACTGACATGACAGAGTGCATTGTGTTGGTCTGCCACCCAAAATGCCCAAACTGGAGCATCTGTGTGATCAAAAAATGACCACTGCTGGAAGCATAGAGGATGCCCAACCCAAACTGAGCAACAGATGGGCTAGCAAGGTGGAGCTACATGGTAGAGGTTTCTGAAGAGGTGACTGCTGAGTGTAATTCTGTTGGATGGCTTCTGGAGTTCTCTGGTGGTCTTTTCAGCACCTTGAAACATTGTGCTTTTATGGTGTGACTGTTGCTGGTGGGCTGTATGTTCAAAACCACAGGGGACCAGAAGCATGGCCGGTAAACATGACCTGGATATGGCCCCTGTGCTATTTGTTTGGTGCGTTCCTCACGCCTTGTGTTGGATTTAAGCCGGGATCATAATTAGTCTTGATGGAAGGTTAGAGGCACACCGCTGTCTTCCTCCCTGTAACATATTATGGTTTTTATCCGACAGCTGCTTGCTGTGTGTGGGCTGGAGAACCACTGGTCCGTGCACTTGTCTGGATGAGTCATTTTTATCCGCACGGGTTTCTGGCCTCTCCGCTTCAATTATAGCTAAACAAGAGCCGATTCTGAGCTGCCTGTTCACCCCCCCCCACCCGAGAAGGGCTCGCTTATCCATGCATTAAGCACAATGTAAAGAAGCACGTGATGTGCAAACTCACCATCGAAAGCAGTTTATCAGAGAAGTCCCATAATCAAATATATGAAGACATGCCTGTCGGGTGGTTCTTGGCAGTAGCCTGCATTTTCACCGACCGTCTCGCTGAAAACTTGACAATATTGATTGAATCAGGGCTTGTGTGAGCAAGACAGCCTTTCTTCCAACATAATTGAGATTGAGAGACCTGGTGAAGGTACTTCTAAAGGGTATAGACTTTTCAAAACGTGTGGAAAAAGATTCCATTAACAGTTCTTGACTTGAATGTGTAGTTTATGAAGAGCTGCTATGTGGAGGTTCTTTAAAGAACCACAGTTGGTTAATCTATGACTTCGCTCCCAGTAACTTTTTTGGCAGCTTTCTCCTGAGTGTAGGACGAAAGGAAGCCCCCTAAAAGCATGTAGACTTTATTATAATCTGATTGCGAGTAGCGTTTTTTTTTCCCGCACATTTTAACAAGCGTGACAAGGAACGGATTAGGGTCACGGCATCGACTTTAGCAGCCGAAACAAGCGCCGCGGTGACAGTACTTGAGCAGCGGCTCTCATTAGAAGAACACGATAGATTTACCCACATTCGTCTAACAAGTCAGGGTCAAAGCTTTCCATTCAAAATGGACAACAACAAGCTGGTAAATTGCAGACAGGCGGATGACCGTGGCCACAAGTAAGGGGCAAGCAAGCTGCAGTGATTACGCCACTAAACGCTACTAATGGGATAATTGGCCACTTGAGTTGTGCCATTTAATTGACCCAAGATGTGCAGCATTCTAGGGCCTTTTATCCTGGGATATCCCTCAGCATCCTTTGGAGATTTGGGGGGAAAATGGAAGCTCTCTTTCATCATGTCAGATTTAATTATGATTCAAAGAAGGCAAACATTTTCTTTCTGAAAAACTCAACTCAGAATCACACTATACACATTAAAAGGAAAACTAAACTTCCCCAACTTTTTTAATGTTCGATGATGTACATAAACAATGCACTTTTCACTTTACAGTCCATGTACGGAAAGTAAATAATGTGTGCTTGTCTTGGATACACATATTTACATGTACCGGCCTATTCGGCCTACAAAGGTTTGGCCCCACCCGTTCACAATAAGGGGTCTTTCAGTCCGGACTGCTTTTTGAAATGGGTTGCAAAACACAGCAGCCAATCAGAAAAGAGGTCATTTATGTGTAGCAGTCTTAAAAGCTCAGCAACATTATACAACCTGATGTTGACTGACAATTGTAAAGTTAAACCCTGATACTCAAATTACAGATTAAACATAAATCGTTTTAAGTAAATTATTAAAATGCCCTTAATGTGCTCCTTACATTAGCATGGATAATTACCCAGCTAACCCAGTTTTGTGCATTAGCTATTTTCATGCTAAACTTTCATCTATGGCATTGCCGCACATTTTTAGCACTTTTTTTTTTCATTGTTAGATGCATGCACTCTTAGATTCAATGTCAGGGGAATATGCATAATAAAAAATGGCTAGAATCAGCGCAACTACCATTTTCCAACCTCTCTTTATCTTTAAAGTTCAAATCCCTGAGGCTGTTTTTGTTACTGTTCCTATAAAGCTGATATATATATATGTGGCCTAGTGGTTAGGGTGTTTGCCCTGTTATCAGAAAGTTGTGGGTTTGAATCCCAGGACTGCTAGTGGTGCCTCTGAGGATCTTAGACAAGGTGCTGTCTCCACACACTGCACCCTGGGCGCCGTATTCCTGGCTGCTCACTGCTTCACTTGGTGAATGGGTTAAATGTAGAGGAAGTACACTGTGTGCTGTTGTGTGTACGCGTAACAGAATGGTCATTTCACTTTAATTAGGTGTGTCCTGTCTTCTACATCAGGTGACTGAAGTTAGAGACCAGTTGTTTAAACAAGTGGAACCAAAAACGATCCAGCTACGCCTTTACGGATAAGCAGGGGCGGTGATGTAAATGAGCTGTGTTCTGAGTGGCTGCCATGCTTTGAGCTTCATTCAGAAAGCAGGCTGAAACACTCTTTAAAACGTCAGCATGAGTGAGTGGGGCTAACTACTTTGGGCACATGCATGTAAATACAGTTTGTGACAAGACAAAAATAATTGAAAATGGGCTGGTTTTGCAGATTTGCATTAAATGGACCATGTGGACAGAAATGTTGTGAAACTTTACATATGTTTATATATATATATATATATATATATATATATGAATGTTTGTATGTAGTTATGTATGTATGTGTGTATGTATAAAATGTGTGTATCCATTTATGTGTGTAAGTGCGTATATATACAGCTCCAGAAAATAAATAAGACAGCACTGCAAAAATGTTAAATTTCCCAGGTTTTATCTTTTATATGTGCAAGTATTGAACTGAACAGCTTTGCCTATTTTTTAAGAACTGCTGACAATATTTATTCCTAATGTTTGCCCCTAATTTCCAAAGAAAACTGTTGTTCTTTAATTTGAAAGGAAATGCCAATACATCAAAATAAGAGCAATTATGCAGTGTTCACAGAACTTGAATAATTCAAAGAAAGCAAATCTGTTGTTCCTCCAGTTGGTCACATTGCTTTTTTAAATCCTTTTCCTCATTAAATAAGATTTGATTCGGGTGATCACTAATCAGTACCTCATAAAGCAGTATGAGGTGCTTGTGTAGGAATTTAACAGACACTGGGATAGACTGCCTGTCATATGTCAGCATCATAGAGATGCTGACAAATATACAGTGCGTGTGTATGTGTATATATACATATATATATATATACTGTATATGTATATATACTGTATATGTATATATGTTGTGTGTGTGAAAAATGAAACATGTTTTCCACGCTACAGGCCCTGTAAATTAAGTGGACCTCAGAGAATGGTCCAGCTGCTGTCGTGGAGGACCTACTGGACCAGACGGTTTGTGGAGCGTTTTTAACTCACCTCATTCACCTCAACCGCTAATTATCAGGCCTTTTGTTGGCTCAGTCAGATGCATCAGCCTGGAAAACACCAAACTGCGTGGCTCTGTGGTCCTTTAGTGCAGCAGTTTGCCACCTGTGGTCCAGTTGGAAAATGCATCTAAGTGGGCCGAGCCCTCTGAAGGCCCTGCTGGGTATTTTTTTCCTGCTGTTTTGTTGCTGTTGTCGGAATGGACATCAAATTATCAGGCAGCGCGTTGGCCATTTCTGTGGCCAGTCCACCCGTATGCATGAAAGATGTGATAATTGCTCTGTGTATGTCTTTGGAGTAATAAAATGAGTAATTGTTCCGCTGTGTAATCATAATACCCTGACTTTGCACTTCACATATATTTCAAATGCGGTCCAGCAAAGAAGTTCTTATGAGCAAAGATAAAATGTCTAAATTTCCTCTGTCAAAATAAGACAGAGGAACAGAGGAAATGGAAACAGGTAAATCAGTGGACACAGAGAGGAAATGGGAACAACACACACAAAATACACTAAATATTTTTTGTAAAATGTAATAAATGCAAACTCTTAAGCTGGTTTCAGACAGTAAATGAGGCCTGGTGAATATTAAACAGAGGCTTCTTAGGTGGTTTTATGTCCCACTGTTAGAATATCCAAAACGTCTGCCCTGGACCATCTTACACAATGATTTAGAATCGAATCCATCAAGATGAGACCAGCGAGAACTGCTTTTATTCCCTGGAGATTCATAAATCTCCATAACTGTCAATTTCCTGAGATTAAACGGACACCTGTAGTGGACTTTAGACACCAGTGTGACCACTTAGTGGACATTAGAGAGCAGTTATATGCTATAGGTGTACATAAACACAAATTCTCAACCCACGCACTACTATATTCATGAAAAGGAAGACAGGCTGTGATAAACGACAAGGAAATTAATAGTCTTCTCTTCATGTGTCAAAGAAAAAGAACACTTTTGATGGATTTTTGCTTTTCTGAGTGTTAACACCACCACATCTACTCATATATATATATATATATATATAAAGGAGGACATAGAAGTTCCACTGCTGGTAGATGAATTGAAAAATGACAACATAATTTGCTTCGCTACTGTTATGTCCATTGTAATAAAGTTCTTTACAGCACATAAGCACTTTTACAAGTATCTGTACTTATTAGAAAGAATACAATACATTTTCACCAGTAAATCAACCCAACTCAAGTGCACATTTCACTAAATCCTGTCCCTTAATACAACATTTCCAATCGTCTTGTAACTGGAATTAGGCCTCTGTTAAGCGTTTAGATTTAAAGAGTCCAGATCTCATATTTACCTTTTAAAAATGTTATCCACTTCAAATCTTTGTGATTTGTATTTTTGATCCCTTTAAAATAAAACTGGCTGTTTTCTTTTCAGTTTCTTTAAGACTGGTGGGAACGACCTCCGTTCTGATTGGCTGCCCTCTGTTGAGCCTCATTCAAACGCTCCTTATTACTTCAACACGAATGGGTGGGGCTTAACTGCCATAGGCTGACATTATTGATATATGTTTTGTGACATCACAGAAACAATTCAGTTTGGATTAGTTTCCGTATATAAGCTGTATGGAATAGGGAGTGAATGGTATGGGTTGTTATGTTTATATTCTATGTCTAAGGAAATTTGTTTTGTTTTTTTAATATGGAAAGATATGAAATTGTTGATTCTAAAAGCAAGTGCATTTATAATTGGGTAAAATTATAAAAACTTTTACTTTATTTTACCAGGGTTCCCCCTGATTTCATTCTACCTTCCTGAATTTGAGTACTTTGTTCTCTGCTGACTAGCAAGTCGATGCCTCTCAAGGCTGCGCCACCACCTAACATCTAACCTAAGTGTTTATATTAGGCCCGATTTTTAAGATTTTCAAAATGATAAATAATGCATATAGTGCTGCAGGTTAGGGGAAGGTTGTTCGGAAACAGTTATAGTGGATAAGTTGCGCTCTAAATAAGAGGGAGGCAAATAAACGTGAGGGCAGAATGTGCAGGATTGAAGCTAATTAACTTACTAAGACTGTATATTTCTGTGGGTTAGAATGGAGGTACAGTTTTGTCAGTATCTACGCGAGGGGCCCAGTTTTAGGAGATCTGGTCATTGTTGGACACCTTGTGCCATTCCACCACCTCCCAATCACCACTGGTCTATAATACCCTGTGATGTGCAGACAATAAATGCAATCATTTGGACAGGTAGTAGTTACACCCTGTTCGACACTGGTGTTATATTTAAATTAGTTATAGACTTCAGTAAGTAAGAACCGCTTCACTCAGCCTAAAAGCTGGCCAGCCCACCAACCAGTCAGCATTCAGTAGGAGGCTTTTTGTGAAAATAATAAAAAAGCAAACTGGAATAAACTGATTATTTTATCAACTTTGTTGCATTACATTGTTGTACTTTCGAGAATTAAACAAAATGCCTGTGTGAAAGCCTAGAAAAATATTTAATTAACATTTTTAGCCCCATTCACTGAAGACTCTGTGCACCCTCTTGAGTTTTGCAGTAAGATTTTGGGCACAATGGGAGGAACAGGACTGGGCCGGGCTTTGCTTAAACTTGAAATCAACATGGGCCTTTCTCCATCATTAGTGAAAGTGATCATTCACCACAGCACACAGTGTGAACAGCACGAAATTCTTCCTCTGCATTTAAAATAATCACATCACATCCCTTCACAGAGCAAAAACACAAATCTTCACTTCTCGTCCTGGCTGGATACACAGATCTCATTAACACTGGATATTACGCTGCTGGCAGCCCTCACTGCTTTCTCTCTCCCCACTGGATTTATTTTCTCAGTTTAACTTTCGCTTTTTGGAGCGGTTGTAAAATAATGTCTGATCAGTTACTTCAGTTTGTTTATAGACACTGCTCACATTAATTGTTCAAGGTTTGGCAGTGAGTGTTTTCTACAGTGCTGTGAGGCATTACTCGATGTACTCATGTTTATTTGAATGATTATTTTAAGGTGTTTTTTTTTTTTTTTTTGCTTTTACTGCAACTTTTAATCAAGTTTTCAACAAAAATGGTATCATGTCCTACAGAATTACACAATGCTGAAAATGTCATCTTAACATTATTTAATTTTTAATCAGTGACATCAGATGGGGTTCCGCTGGCCGTCTGGGCCTGATTCCTTTTGGACTGCCTGTTTTTCACAAGTTAATCAAATCCTGAGCAATAAAATCATGCCCCAGCAATTATATCCTGCCTCAATATATCATGTCACTCAAAAATATCACGTTAAGGACAAAAAATGTGTTCAGGTTGACAATGACAGCAATGGCAGAACCCATGTAGGAAATTGTTGTTAATTCTACACCCTAAAAAATGCCTAAAATGGTTCTTTAAGGGTTCTTTATTGTTCTATATAGATGGTTTCTATAAAGATTTCAACCATTTGGTGCCACTAAGTCACTGTAATGTGTCCCAATTTTTTTGGACTGTCTCTGTTCCATATGTTTATTGTTTTCGTCATCTTAGTCTCCACCTTAACCCCATTTCCCATTGTCTAGTTAGTATATATACCCCAGTGTTTTAGTTTGTTTGGGGATTGTCTGTGAGTATCACCAGTAGTTGTCTTGTTTTTGCCCAACTATGTGGATTATCTTGTGTTTTTGTGTATCTGGAACCCTTTTGTAGTGTGTTTTGTATCTTTTTACTATACTTTTGGATTTTCGCACATAGTTCAACCTCATTCATTACATACACAGTTTTCTTCTTTAAGAGCTAAATTATTATAATAACGGGCATAATTAAGGTATTGCATGTGTCAACTCATTTGAGTTATTTTGGTTTTATCTTTGTTTTCCCCTAGATATGGAACAGTAGCCTGGAAAAAATATGTTGAGACTGCCACCTGTTCCCTAATTTGCCATAGCCTCGTCTTTCTCGTTATCGCCCTTTTTCACACCCTCTCACTAATTGTGGTATTTGGTTTTGGACAGTTTGTCCCTGTGATAGAATAAGCTAAGACGTAATCAGTGACCTTTATGGAAAGATGTGAAGGCAGTCAGGCTAGTGGCTCGCTCAAATGGCTGGAAAAAGTGTGGGTCTTTCAGTCTTTGCCCAGTAACTTGTTTTTTTGTTTTTTGTTTTTTTTACACTGTGAGTCAGATGTAGTAATTAAATCCTGAACAGGACACCTGCATACATTACTATATTGTGTTATAGTGTTAAGGCCAAGCCTTTGGCTGTTTATGTTCATTTTTTTTATATCAAATCCAGCTGAAATGCCGCCATTTCATTCTTGTAATATCCAGTGAAATGTTTAATTTTGTAACCTATAGTTTTACAGCGCCTACTTCAGTAAAGGCTTGAGCTTAATGCCTGTCTCTAATCACTGTTAGAGCTGGTTTGTCTGGTATAATATTAATATTCTGAGATAGTAGCATAGAGAAAATAAAGTCCAGTTACAGAGAAGAAGTGTTGAACTATTAAAGAACCTGTTTACATTTGGTTTTAAAATACATCTTGAGCAACTGGATCACAAGTGGACAGCCAAGACAGAGATGTAAATGCAGAATCTATTATGTGTCTCCAAGGTGTCCAGCTGACTAACTGTGCCTATTTCAAGATTTCTCAAGATTGATTTTAATCTCACACCAACAAAAAACAGCCAAATTCTTACAATAACAAAAAACTATAACACTGTACAACATAGTTTGGTTAAAAAAAGGCCGTCCTCACTTCCTCAAGACTGGTTCTAATCTGGTCCTAATCAAGACTGGTTCTTTCTACAATCTACATTTGGTTTTAAATGCATCTTAAGCAATTGGATCGCAAGTGGAGAGCCAAGACAGAGATGTAATTGCCGGTGTCTATTATGTGTCTCCAAGGTGTCCAGCTGACCGATTGTGCTTAATTCAAGATTTGGTTTTAATCTGTCACCAACAAAAAACAGCCAAATTCTTCCAATTACAGCTCATTATAACACCACATGACTGCAGTAAATGTATACCTGCAGCATCCTTTCATTATCCATCCAGTCCCTTCCAGACTTATCGTTATCCATCCAGTCCCTTCCAGACTTGTTATTGTTGTCTTTTGCTTGACAGTACATTTGATGAATCAGCAGATGGATTCTTTCAAATGTTTTATTTTACTCCACTCCTGTCCTTGTTTTAAGCTGGTATGCTGTCACATGACGTATCTTCCTGACGTCCTTGTCAGAGACAAATCAGGATGCATTGATTACACTAGACCACCTCGGCAAGTGGAGTGATCTGATCGCCCAAAATGCATTTTAAAACCGAGTGTAAACAGGACTGAGGTGAGGTACAGACAGGTGATTTGTTATTTTGGGTTTTAGTTGGGAGAGTGGGATAAGAGGCGGGTGGGTGTTGTGATTTACATTCACTGATCAGTCAGGCAGGTTAACCGGGGGCTACATTTTCATCATTTGCTAACAAGGGTAATGGCTTCCCCCCATCAATAAAGTAAAGTGGCTGTTGTAGTCATGCGTGAACACATCACACCACATCACACAGTGTAACAATGTGAAATTCTTTCTCTTCATTTAACGCATTCACCAAGCGATCAAATGATCACAGTGACTGGGTAGCAGTGTGTGGGGGTGGTACCTTGCTTAAAGGGTACCTCGGTGGGGTACTCTTGGAATTCGAACCCACAACCTTCTGATCACAGGGGCAATTCCTTAACCATCAGGCCACCAGCTGCCCCAAAAATTACTGCCCCAAGTTGAATTTGAACTCGTGACCTTGCCTCTCACAATGTGTAGTGCTAACCAAGAGAACACATGGGGAGGTGATGAATATGAAACAATTGTATGTACAACTTCACATAATATCCAACATACAACATAATCCACAAGTGATGGTCACAGTGGCTGGATGATGAGTTGTGTACAAGTAGCTCCACAAAAGGTCTGTATCATGTTCAGTTCAGAGTCGATACCAGCGTTCAGATAATTGTCATGACCAACCTCAGAATATTATCAGAGTAGCGCAGTCTGCTACCAGAATGCTTGTCCTTCCATTGCCAGAATGTGCGAATATCTTACTGACATCTTCTCTGATTATAAACTTTGAAGCACAAAGGGTTCTGCTAATGTCACAATTTAAATGACCTTTCCTTGGCACAACATAAAACCATTTTTACAAAGAGTGTAGCATGCTTTCGGGCCAACTTGTGGTATTTCCAGAAGCTGAAATAAAACACAGTTGAGTTCCCTTTGAGTTGAGTTTGGTTTAACGAGTTTTGTGTATGGGTCACTTTCAAAGAAGCTGAGAACTTTTTGAAACTATTTTGAATGGCAAAAAAAAAATACTTTTGTTATCCAGTCTGGCCTTTCCCTTGTGAAATCTCTCGAAGGTGTGTTTGCTTTCTTCCCTCCGAGGGATGCTGGCGGCAGCTGCATACAAATGAAGTCTTTGTCTCGGAGTTGCTAATTAAAAGTAAAAAAAAACACCTGCCGGCCCACGTTGGAGGAGCCCCAGACTGGGCGACTGCAATTTGAGCAAGGGGATTCAATCAAGTTCGCAATCAATATCGACTGGGCCTCAAACGTCTCACAATCAGAAGCAATTTAGTGTAATGTGTGTTTTTTTTTTATATACCCGAAAGTATCAGCAATATCCCAATGCTTTCACCCTAAAACACGAAGCCTCATGCCTCCACCTCGTGTTGGTTATATAATTTGTGGCCGAGATGCAGGAGAAGGAGGCAGAGGCTTGCCGGGTCGATGAGGCGACAGCGAGCATGCGAAACCGGGCCTGCTGGAGAGAGATAAAAATGGTTATGGCTTTGACAATAATACCATGAAGACTATTCAGCAGCAGTGTCCTTGAGCAAAGCACTTAACCTGAACCTGCTTGGCGAATAGTCTACTTAACTGTAAAATCGCTGGGAAATATATAATGACCCGAGACGTTCTCTCGAGGCCCGCAAAATTTACTCCCATGCAAACATGTATTGTTTGAAAAGAGCAGAGATTTCCTAGGTTTGCTCAGCAAACAGGTCGTTTAATTGAATATCTCAGCAACAAGTGGGGGAGATTTGTTCTTGCTCTGAGTTAAACTCTTACAGGGGAATTATGCAGATTTTCTAAATGTCTGCGTAATTCAATCAATGAGATATAAACAGTCATTCAGAGTGGCTGTGAATAATAAATTCACTGTAGAAAACTTTGAGTTCGTTACAGCGGCGGTGATATTTTATTTACTACTCAAACCCACCAGTGAACCTACACGTCTTCTAAGTGTGTACATGAACTGTTGATGATGTTTTTGAGGGAGATTGTATTGCCTCATAACTCCCTGCATGTCCAGTCATGTACAAAAGCTTTTTCACCCTGGTCAAATTCCAAGTTTTATTGGTTGTGATTTAAGTGGGCAGTTGGTAACCTAGTGGTTAGGGCGTTCGCCCTGCGATCAGGAAGTTGTGGGTTTGAATCCGAAGACTACTAAGCACCTCTTGAGTAGGTTCCCTTGAGAAAGGTACCGTCCCCACATACTGCTCCTGGGTGCTGTGTTTCTGGCTGCCCACTGCTTTACTTGGTGAATGGATTAAATACAGAGGAAGAATTTCATGCTGTGGTGTGTTCACATATGACAGAATGATCACTTACAATAAATGCAAACTTACATTACTCTTTTCTGCAAATATAACAAATTGAAAACATGCCATTACTTTTGCACATGCCTTATTTTCATTTAGAAACCAAAATATTGTCATTGGTCCAATTTTTACATTGACTGTATCTTTTTGCTGTTGTTTTTTAAAAGATACATTCGTCTCGAAAACCTCTCGAAACATTTGCGAAACAGTGTCTGAGGTATCACAGCGCATCCATAACCATTTCATGGAATAACTTTCTCAGAGGGAGCCTTTAGAGGCATCAAAGGATTTGCAATGCTGGTTCCTTTCAGAACAGTACATGTTCTGTGTATTTCTATAAAATGGAGCATTTAATGATGAAACACTCTGAATGACTTTGCTTCCGTCTAAACCATTTACTTATGAATCTTTGAAAAACTGGTGCAATTTCCACTTTAAAAATAGAGCGTCCAGAAATGGGTTTTTCAGAGCTGTGCTCTTTTAATTAAAGCATTTTTGTTAATGGGATATGAGTATCTCAACATACTGGAGAGCTGTGGTCCTCAAACTGGTCCCAGATTTTTTGCTCCATCCTGCAGGTTGGGCTGGAAGAAAAACACGGACTGATTGGGGGTCCCTAAGGGCCAATTCGAGAATCACTGATGTAAAGAATCTATACTAATTAGGTTTTTCCTAGAACCGTCCATCCGAGCCAAGGGCCATTTATGAACCTTTATTGTAGAAGGTGGCTTTGCGAGACGGTGGAAGTGCACCAGGAGCGCTTGGGAAACAGATGGACGCTCGATTGTTTTTGGCAAGAGCTTCATGTGCTCTTTTCTTCTTCCCTGTGAAGGAAATACATCTGTAGGCCTGCGCTTCTCTGATCTTGGCACGAACCTGACTAGCGCTCTCTGCTTTGTGTAGCAAAGCCTCCGGCACAAACCCACATATAATGCCTAAAATACCCACAATTTCCTTTGCCGGGGACGTTCAAATGATCTTTCTGCAGTGCATACAGGTACATGGACTTGTGTCGAGTTAGCACAATGGCCATTCACGCATTCACCTTCTAAGCTAATAAGACCTCCAACCTTTTCTATCGTGATGCAATTTCAGCGAAGACAGAGCCAAGTCAACACGTGCTCGGCGTGAGCCCCTCCGCTGGCCCTCCGCTGAGCCCAGCCGAGGTGATTTATTGCTGAATTAACACAGTGAGCAGTCCCATCTCTCTGCATTCCCTTCTTGTTCAGGTCTGCCATGTCAGCCGAGTGCGAGCTGGGAGACAAAGAGAGTGTGCTTACAACGGTCAGACCACCCTGAGAGAAAGCACTCTAAGGGCAGGGGCCAGTCTTGCGGGCTCTTACGGATTAGCACGCCAACCCCAGTGAAGAAAGCCAGTGTATCTGTGTGCTATGTTCTTATCAGTGGACTTAAATACAGCAGTAGACAAAGCTCCCTGCACTTGTACTGGACTCAACCCAAGGATCACTGGCTAATATTCATCTTCTAAGAATAAGCTAGAAAAGGCAGGCGAGATGGACGACCTCCTGCGGCTGGTTCTCCGGACCGAGAGGTTCGGTGGGGTCGCCGCTTCCAGACGGATGAGAAATGGCAGCCGTACCTTGGCAGTTAGCAGAGTAAATTGAGAGGACTTGTGCGGAGTCACCAGAGCACCACAGATCAGACAAAGTGAGCGCTGCTAGTTATTAAATTGGCCGGCAGGCAGAATGTAGGGGCACGCGAGGCTTTGCAAAGTGCAGCACTAATGAGCTCCGGTAATGCGCACTCTCTTCCTGAAAGCAGACTTCCAGATGGTGACTGAGGATCCATCGCTGGACAGGAAGGACACCGCCGACTGCTAATGTGCAAAACAGGCCCTCCAGACAGACTGGCCCGGATAACTCCAGCTCTCCAACTACACCACTGAGGTGGAAATTAAAACGCTTAACATGCTGGAGAGGTGTTTCGCCTTGTGAAAGTGGAGAGGGAAGTGTTGGATCTGTATCAGAAGGGGGCTGTTTTGAATTGGAATGTTTGCTTACCTGAGCTGTCACACCTGGAAGAGACTTGCAGTATCTAGAGTGCGCTTAACTGGGTAATTAGATTATATGTTGCAGGTTTATGCTTATTTAACTTATTTTTCTTATTTAACCACATGAGCAAAGTCACAGTGGTGTTTAAAAAGAGAAACGTGCAGATGTTTAGATTTAAACAAGGTTCCAATCAATAAACCTGGACCACGTCCTAATTGTACATCTCAAAGCCTGGTGAGAGATCATAGAGGGTGTTGGAAATCCATGTACTGATCGGTGGAAGAGCGGGGTTAAACCAGGCCAAACGCATTTGAGAGAAGCAAAGTCGCCTTAAGCCAGAGTTTAGAAACAGTGGAGACCTTTTGAGCAGCAAATGCTAATTATACTGTTTTCAATTTTCTAATTCTGATTTCATTATAAATTTGATTCTGATTCTTTGGTTTTACCATTTGCACAATCCACTGCTTTTGTCATGTCATAAAAACAAACCCATTTAATACATATTTACATATGTGTCAAGTTTACCACCAGCCATTCACGGTAAGCCATTTCAGCCCTGCTTTCTTAAAGAGGCACAATACAGGGCTGACATTCATTTACGTGTATTCAACTACATATACATTACATATACATTACATATACATTTACATGTATCAGTAAATGCACAGATGCACAGTGATCAAAACAGCCTGTTTGATTCTGAGGGA
Organism: Bryconaethiops microstoma; assembly: GCA_037577275.1. Taxonomy (NCBI): domain Eukaryota; kingdom Metazoa; phylum Chordata; class Actinopteri; order Characiformes; family Alestidae; genus Bryconaethiops; species Bryconaethiops microstoma. Next base: position 21,917 of record JBBJLS010005544.1, read on the forward strand.
TGACGACAGCATGGAAAAAATGGTAATTTAAACATGTGTTTACACGGTTAACAAACAGTAAACAGTAATGAGGGATAGTTGATTCTTTGGAGTTATATGTACAAATCATCTACAATTAAACTAAAATGTTATGTTATGTAAAATTATGAGCACCTTCTAGTATAGCAGTACCACTATAAAATACTCAAAACATGTTTTCCCAGCAATACTCCATAAATATGTCCAGAAGTATCCAGAGTATTTGATTCAGAAACTTGCATCCATTGTCAAACACAGTTGTGCACACAGCTGGTATCTCCAAAGAAATGCATTGCCCATAAAATGGGATGCTCTGGAGCATTTGCAAAAGAGCAAAAGAGCAAAAGTTCACCACCCCAAAGCCAAGTGTCAGCAGGAGGGGTGCAAACCCCCAGCATTGGGCTGTAGAACAAAGGAGCTGTGTTTTGTGGGGTGATGGAGCTACATCCGGTACCTTTGGGATGAGTTGGGATGGTGCTTGGGGTATAGAAGTCATCCAAAATCAGCACATGATCTCACTAATGCTCTTGCGGATGAAATCAAATCCACACAGCAATGTTCCAACATCTAGTGCAGTGTTTTTCGTGGCGTCCCAAGCTAATAGATAGGTTACTTCAGCAATGGGGTGCAAACTCCTTACTATTAAAATCAGAATCAGAAAACATTATTGATCCCAGAAGAAACTGCTATTACCTTTGATTTCAGGGGAAAGGCTGGATGAACAGGTGTCTGCTTGTAGATTTATACACTACTGTGCAAAGACCACCCTTTCATTTACCGTTTCCAGTCATATCAAACACCTCACAAAAGTTATTCATTTTTCAGAAGCAAGAAATATGCATTGAACAGAGAATTCAGAAAATTACACAGACGCCTCAATGACTAAATATAATATCAGATATTTCAGAAGTTAGTGTGCTCACCCTTTGCCTTTATTACAGCTTTCATTCTTTTCGGGAATGTTTTTCTGCAAAAGTCTGCAGGGATGTATTTTTCTGCTGCTTGTAAACTCCCCCCCCCAAAATTCAGTTTCCACGCGTTCTGCTTCTCAACATCCGAGTTAATCCCAGTTACAGATTTATTTTCATCAGTCCATAAAACCTTCCTCCACATCCAGTTTGGCTGTTGTAGTGCAGATCTTTCTTTCTGCCAGATTCCATTGCTCACAAGCTTCTTAAACATCTGCACATCCTTCAGACCCACTGTACTGAGTGTCCCAGTAGCAGGATGGAGAGAAACACTTGTGGATTTTTTTTTTCTTTCAAATCTGAAGTGAGAGTGGATCTTAATGTTTCTCAAATATGGAAAAAGTGCTGTTTATGCTAGGAGCTCAGTTTTGGTGGTCTACCAGGTCTTACATGGTTGTTACTGGTCCCATTTTTTAAATCTTTTGATCATTTTTCGAGCTGTTTTCAAAATGTATTCATTACTTTTCCCTTGACTTTATGTGGCTGACCTATCTAACGTCCTGAGAGATCTCTGCTTTTATGTCATTTTAGAACTACATAAAGAAGCAGCTGAGGTGTGTGTGGGTAGCCGCTTGTATGAATGTGTGACTCTTAAGCGCATCAAAGGCGGAGGGTGGGTAAAAATGGGAAAGAAGAGTTAAGAAGAGTTGAAGTATGGGCACAAAGGTAAAGGTAAATGGGCACAAAAAAGGCAGAATTTAAAGAAACAAAGGCGTTCACTCTGACTGTTGCATGGTGCTATATTTCCTCCTGCAAGTAAAAAATAAAAAAGCACATTTAGTGTGTAAAAGCGCATTGCTCAGCTCTGGGCATTTTGATGATGCCAGCTTGCTCATAGTGACCATAACGCATAACGCGCTGCCCTCTTTTAATCCTGGCGCCTGCAGGTCTAAAATTACGACCACTCGAGTGGCGAGCTCCTCCAGAATGCGGCCGGCCGAGTTAATTTATTCATTTGTGGCCCCAAGCCTAATGTATGGAGTGAGAGGTCTCGTGCCTCGCCAGCTTCCGGTTTAACCTCGGCGCTCTATCATTCGCTCCCATTAAAATCTAAAAAGCCCGCTGAAGTCACAGCTTCCATCTGTGGCTTGATTAATTCAGCACCTTGGACAGCTCTTAAGTGGCCTCCGCGCGCTCCCTCTCGGCCCGCTCCCCCCGCTCGCGCTCGCCTCTTCATTACTCTTTTATCTGGGTATTATGATCACAGCGCTTCCTCTCATGTTCATGTTCTTGTGGCACCTGAGCTCGTAGCACATCCTATTTTCAATCAGAGCGTCTTCTCTGGGAAATCCGGCACGACGGAGGGAGAGAGAGAGAGAGAGAGAGAGAGAGAGAGAGAGAGAGAGAGACGGAAAGAGAGAGAAAAAAGAGAGAGAGAGAGAGAGAGAGAGAGAGAGATAAAAAGAGAGAGAGAAATCGAGAGATACTTGTGGAGCGGGAGCGGGAGAGAGAGAGAGAGAGAGAGAGAGAGAGAGAGAAAAAGGGAGAGAGAGGGGGAGAGAGACCGCGTGAAAAAGAGAACGAGGGAGGAAAAGAAAAAGAGAGATGGGGAGGGAGAGAGACTGAAATTAGAGCAGGCCAGCCTATAGATGGCAGAAGACCTCTTCTAAAATCACACATTTCGAGGCACGTTACTTTTATTTATTTATTTGCTTGTTTATTTATTTATCTGAGCTGAAGTGGATTTTCTTCCTCAGCAGACTCCCCATAAACTCAGTTTATGAAAAGTTACACGCTCATCAACCCACATACTGCAAATTTGAGTGTGTGTGTGTGTTCGTGTGTGTGTGTCTGTACGCAGCGATTCACGCGCTGAAAAACGTGGTGCAAGTTGCAGTTGGATGGGAAAACAAATGCCATGAAATCAAAACTGGGCGTCTCTGATCGCGACGATTTGTATCAAACACGAGAGAGAGAGAGAGAGAGAGAGAGAGAGAGAGAGAGAGAGAGTGAGAGAGATATGCATAGTGAGTGAGAGAAAGAGAACATGAGAAACGGAGAGGAGGGACGTGTCTGAGAGAGACAGAGAGAGGGGAGAGGGGGAGAAAGGATTAGAGAGAGAGAAAGAGAGGGAGAGAGAGTTGGCTTCCTATTCTCCAGCACCAGCATGAGAGAAAGAAAAAGGGGGAACGTGCCTGAGATAGAAAAAGAGAGTAAGAGAGAGAGAGAAAGGTGAGAGAGATAGAGAGAGAGAGAGCAACTGAGAGTGAGAGAGGGAGAGAGGGTGTGAGAGAGAGAGTTGGCTTCCTATTCACCAGCATCTCATTCGACTCTCCCGTTCCACCTTAGACATAAACATGCGTAACTGCCGCCCTGTTTTAGGTGGAGCGTTAAACTCGAACTTCATCTTTTTCGAAAGACAGAGAGTGACGAACGAAGAGGCTTCCACACTTCTGTACCCCTAAACCCCCACCTCCGTCTCCACGGCGTCCTTTTTTTTTAGCCCACCCATATTCCGGCAAGCCCCGCCCACTTGCTGTGAGATTAGCTGGAGCTGCGCTGTGATTGGTTGATAAGTTGGACCTCGGGAGCTGTCAGTTTTCCCACCCGTTTTCCGTCGACCATATGTCACGCATGTCCACCCGTATTCCGACAAGCCCCACCCCTCTAACTGGAGAATGAACTACAGTCCAATGCGAGCGTCTGAGAATTTGAACCGGTAGCCAACCACAACACGGGAAAGCGATCCTTGAGTTTCAGAACGTGAGAGAACAAGACACTGCTTGTGAATATTAACTACACTATATGGCCAAAAGTCTTGGGACAAACCTGTTTTTCAGGGTTTAGATCAGGCCCCTTACTTTCAGCGAAGGGCTTAATCTTTATGCTTCAGCACACAAGACGTTTTGGACAACGCCATGCTTCCAAATTTGTTTGCCAAAAGGGAAGTGACACCACAGCACCGCATACAGTGTGAACAATGTGAAATTCTTCATCTGTATTCACCAAGTGAAGCAGTGGGCAGCCAGTGATGCGGCGCTGGGGAGCGGTGTGTAGGGACGGTACCTTGTTCAAGGGTACTACCTCAGTGGATGCCACCGGCAGTCCTGGGATTGGAACTCACAACCTTCTGATTGCAGGGGCAACTCCCTAAAGACCAGGCCACCAGCAACCCTGGTCCAGCCATAAAGACACTGTTGGATAAGTTTGGTCTGGAGGTACTTGACTGGCCCACACAGAGCCTTGACCTCAACCCCATCCGGCACCTTTGAGATGAACTGGAACGGAGATTGTGAGCCGGACCTTCTCGTCCAACATTAGTGCTGGACCTCATAAATGCTCTACAGAATGAACCGGCACAATTTCCCACAGAAACTCTCCAAAATCTTGTGGAAAGCCTTCCAAGAAGTGTGGAAGCTGCCATAGTGGAAGCTGCCAATGTCATTAAAGTACCCTGTTGGTGGAATGGTCAGGGCGTCCCAATACTCTTGTCCATGTGTTGTATTAGCCAATCGCAGCGCAGGAGGGGCGGGGCTTGTCCTAATACGGGTGGGTTAAAAACCCAACTCCTGTAAGCGAGATGGTTGAGTCCTCGCCAGGGTTGCTATGCGAGCCCCCCCCCCTCCACCTCTTCCTCACCCCCCCAAACACACACACACAACCTCCAAAAATCCACCTAACGCTCCTCACACCGACAAAGTGACCCTCGCCTGCCACCAGCACGGCTCTCCTCGCGAGGAAAATAATCCACGTCTCGAGACCATGAGAGAGGCGCGTGGGGACGGGCACGCAGCCTCGTGGAGCGGATTTTTAGCCCTTTCCAGCAGAGGATGCATCAGATGCGTGCGCTCGAACTCCCAACGTGCCAAAACCATGAGGATTAAAGCAGGATTTATAACTTGGAATATAATATTTTCCCTCGTGTTCACTCGCGTGCACGGTAAGCGGGTCCACGTTTGTACATTTTATTTTATTTTTTAAAATGACGAGGTGCTGCGGGCTGTGCATGGATGAGCTGCGCTAACAATACATAAAAAATAGTCCAAATGCATCACATCCAACTTATTAAAACTGTACTGTGTTCTTTTCTTACTTTTTAAAAAAATAATTACTATTATTATTACTATTATTATGAATGTTATTATTTAATATGCTGTGATACATTTGAATGGGAAGCAGTGATTTTTTTCCTTCCCCACTGCAGTTTTTTTTTTTTTTTTTAAACAGTTTTTCCAAGAGCCAGTTCAGTCAGTGCAGGCTGTGACTAGGCAGGAGTCTGCTGGCTTTAAAGAGGGTGGTTTCGTGTCCGGGTTTGTCTTGCTTAAAAAATAAGGGATATAAAATCAAATAAAATAAAGCCAAAGTTAGTGCCTCATTCGAGAGCATCTTCTTCTATTTGTCTGTTCCACCTTAAATGCAGGCGCCAGGATGGAACTGCTGCACCATTTAAGGTGGAACGCAGAGTTCAGGAATAAACGAAACCAACTTCACAATTCATAAGCAAAATAGTACATAACGTTCTCCGTGGGTTTCCTCGTCCTCAGTATGCGTTTGTATAGAATTGCTGCATTAACAGCTGCATTAACAGCTGCGGTGAGTGAGAGACGTTTTGCAACGTACATTATGGTATAAATCGTGTATTTAAATAAGGATTTAAATAGACATTTGCACGTCAAAATAAAGCAGATGCGGCAGAATAGGGATGATGGTGCTCGTTGCAAAGTTTGCATTGCAGTTGCAGCTCGTTGGGATGCAATCATGTCACGTATTAAAGCATTAAAGGTTATTTTCTGGAAGAGAACGCTGATTTTGAAACAGAGGGCGAAAGCAGGGGGGTCGCCCATTAACAACAACAACAAAACAATCCCAATTTTTTCGATGTCCACGTCCACCTTCCAGTCTTTTAACTAGAACTAATTGTTGCTCGCGCATGCGCATAAGAGGCGTGGGGGGCAACGCAGCGCGCCAGATGTGGGGGGAGTTGGGGTAGAGAGGAAACACCTGGACGTGGACGCAGGAGTGGACCCCCCAGGCTCTCTAGATTTGGCTATGAAGGATGTTCTTGAGATGCCATCCATCCAGCTATTGCTTATTCATTCATCAATCTAAACATCCATCCATTCTCCGTCCGTCCGTCCATCCGTCCATCCTTCCATCCTCTAAGGTTCCACACTTGTCCTTTAGCCTTCTTCTTGGAGATCTTCTTGCTTTTCACTCATTATGAGCAGCACCTTCTCTTAAATCCTCTCAAAAGTTGTGCACCCCTCCTTCTTCTTAAAAAATCACTCCTTCCAGGAGCATAAAGCCGTCATTGCCATTGCTTTCAACATCATCATCATCATCATCATCATCATCATCATCATCATCATAAAAGAATGCTCCCCATTCTCTCAGGTTCTGCCCCTGTCCTCCAACCTTCTTCTTGGAGATCTCCTTGCTTTTCACTCATAATGAGCGGCACCTTCTCAAAAGTTCTTCTTCTCAAAAATGTTCCCATCCCGGAGCATAAAGCCATGCCTTCATCATCATCATCATCATCATCATCATCATCATCATCATCATCATCATCATAAAAGAAAGCTCCCTGTCAGCCTGTGGCGACTGTGTAATTCTGCGCTTTACCTTGTAATCCTGCATAATGTAGTCCACCGAATCGTCTATCTCTAATTGGAATCTTGTATTCCTAAATGGAACCTGTGGGCAGCGTATTTTCCCAGCTCATTATGGACAGAGGAAGTGGTCAAGCCTCACAAAAACGTGCATCTGTTTCCAACGAGGAGCTCACAGAAGAGAAGTGGGGGCTGCTTACCATGTCTCTGATTTGATGCACATTAGAACTATGGTTCCTTTTCAAACCATGACCAAAGGTATCTCTGGATTGCTTGGGTCCATATTGTGCGCAGCCTTTCATTGTTTGTTTGTTTTTTTAAATAAACTTGTCTTGTAATCAACCTAAACTGCGTTTGGCAGCCAATCAGAACAGAGGTCATTTACATATTAAAGGAACAGGAGCAAAGAGAGTCTAATTAAGATAAAGAGAGGAGGGACAGTACTCATGTAAAAGGAATGAAGGCTTAGAAAACCATATTGAATTTCACGCATATCGAAATTCTCATTCTCATAAAACCACATGATATTCATGTTCACAGTAGTTAAAGAGTAATGTGTGGTAGTTTTTGAATAATAATAAGCTGTATAATAAGCCTGCAGTTTCGGGGGAAAAAGTGAAAGGGAGCCCGTTTTTATCCTATACTGAACAGCTTTAGACAGCATTCATGAATTCCGTGTGAGACTAGATCAGATTTTTTCTTTCATCAGCTGAGGAACGTACGCTTTTCCATATGCTAAGTTTCCCTCGGTTTCGTGACGTGGGCGTTTCACACATCAATGTGACGTGACCTTGCTCTTAGTCATGAAGTCAGAAATGGCAGGAAGCGGTAAGGTGGGCTGCGCCGGGAGATGCCTGCGCAGCGTGTGACCGAAGCGTTCGTGGGCATTTTTAGAATGCTGCAGTGAGGCCGGCCGTACAGAGCGCACTGTTCCACATTTTAAGCGTCCGCTCGGCAAAGATCCTCTCTCTCTATCCTTCTCTCTCTCTTTCACTCTCTCAAATCCATTTCAGAGCTTCAATTATAATGTGCAAACCGAAATTGCATGTTCTTGTGAGTGGGCCGCCTTTGGCAAGGTTTAAAGTGAAAAATCAAAGTAACTCAAACCATAACTGATGGTCATAAGAAGTCGAGGGGGTTTGTGCGCTTTATCATTCTTTAACAAAATCAGTCTTGTTCCAGTCTTGATTGGATTTATAATTGCTAACAAAGTAAAGACTTTAAAGACAGGCTTCATGTGATACAGTGCAGGGTCTCTGCTTTACTAAGGTAGGCCACTTGTTGTATTTTTATTTCATTAATGATCAATATTAGATCATAAAATGAGCTTTGGGCCACATGAAGGTACATGAAGGCTTTTTCATGCCCGACGCCTGGCAAGCAATTCATCATTTAATACTTTTAATACGGGATGCACCGATCTGATACTCAGTATTGGTATTGGTCCTATACAAGCCAAAATCACTGGACTGGATACCAGAAAAGGCCTGAATGTGTGCGTCAATGCTTGACTAAACTTTGAGCAACATGCTGTAAAGAAAGACGCACAGATGAAGAAATGACTAACAGATAAGCAGCAAGTCTGTGTCTCAAACGACTCCCTACTTCCTACACGGTGAACTTAAAATACAGGCTCCTGCACCCAAACAGTGTAAAGCATGTCTAACAAAGAACCACTAATGATTCTGCCACATGTGCTGAACTCCATTAAGAAATGTTATAACTTGAATAGCGCCCCCTAGATGAAGTTTTTCAAAAGTCAGAGCAACCAGACAAATGGAATATTAAGAGCTTCATGATGAAAGAGAGGGAAAAAGAGGGTATCGGATTGGTGTAGGTATCGCCAGATAGTTTCAGTCTCGGTATCAGACATGAAAAAGTGATGTCGTGCCACCCTTACTTTCAGTAAAATAGGCTACAACTATGTTCAGTCCTTCATGTAGGAGAATCAAATCAACCATGTTAATTTGTCTAAATTGGACATTCAGGAGCACCAGGCTTTCAGGCCTCACTGCCAAATACATCGGCAATAGCATTTTAACTCCAGCGGTGCAGTTGTGTGCTAGAGCCAGAAAAGTACGACAGCGTATTACCATGAGTGAAACTGAGAAGCGCTGACCTGGAGACAAGAGCCTTTACCAAAGTCAGTTAAGTGCAGATGTGATTAAAATCAATGACTCGGAGCTCTGAACTCAAGTCCGACTGCAAAACAATTTAGCATAAATTTTTCATTTTCAATTTTGAATGTGGGCTCCCGTTACAGAACTACGAGATTAAGAATGGCCTCGGTTTATTGGTTTGCTTGGGGGGGATAGACCCTTCAAAGCACCCAGTGAGTACAAACACAATGTCATATTACGGTGAAAGCACTATACATATAAATACACTGAATTTAACATCCATCTATTTGTTCATTTTCAAGAAGTGCAAGTGTGGTTCACTAGGAGTTCATTTATATGAAAAGAATTCAGGAGTGGCCTTGTTAGGAATAATAATTGCATATGATACATCCACAAGGGGGCGCTCATGCTGGTCCTCTTGTAACAAAACAGCAAAGTAGATGTTTTCTGTCTTTTATTTCCGACTACATCTCAATACGTCCAGCCAAAAATTTTCATTCTGTTTTAGATAAGTTTCTTTGAGGACCTAGAAAAGCCCACTGCAATTAGGCCTTATCCTGCACACTCTCTTATGCTGCGGCCTGCCGGATGCATCTGTGTTGATGATGGGATCCACACTAGACTAATGCGAAATCAGCGCATATATACATTAGAAAATAGATTAAAAATTTTTACTCCAGCCAAATCATGAGCACATACTGCATAAAAACGGAATGATAGGACCAACTGTTTGGTTTTATGTGGTATGCGCTTATATTTTGACTGGAGTAAAATTTTCAAACCGTTTTCAGTGGGTTCGGGTCAGCTTATTTTGCAGATAGGATGGGTCAAAAAATTGAGAAAGCAGCGTCCCTAAATAATGTACAGAATAATGTATTATAAATAATGTACAGAAACATTTCAGGTCAGGTCAGGTTCGGATTCTGGATTGGCAAATGTTTTCGTGGATCGGACGCCGTGGGTTGCCCTCATAAAGGGCCGCACGAGTGTGGGTCATAAACTCTGACCCATGCATCACAACTAGGAATCAAACCTCACCAAGAACATCCTAGTGTCTGTAGTTCATCCGAGCATGAATTTAACCGTGAGGGTCGCCCAGCCTGTTCAGTGATTGGGGAAACACTAAACACCTGAATGTTTTAGACTGAAATTTGACGAGGTGTTTATTATATTATATACTGTGCTCAGGTCTGCATGCTGTTTGTTTTACAGCATTTGTTACCCTATGAATGGGGATATTTCAAACAAAAAGATAATGAGTTTGTACAGTAAAGTGTACAGAATTTGTACAGTAAATGTGTTTTATTGCTTTGTCAGTGATCTGGTAGTGTGTTAAATCACACATGCCTGAAGTACAAAGAAAAATGATGCATTCATCCAAATAATCCTTTCATTATTTATTTATATATGTGTGTGTATGTGTGTGTATGTGTGTGTGTGTGTGTGTGTGTGTGTGTGTAATATATATATGTTTTTCTTTGGGAAATGTGGATACCATTAAACACCCCCCCACCAAAAAAAAAAAAAAAACCACAAAAAAAAACTATTAAAATAACAAAGGCTTAAAATGTTCACTTCCTTATTAGAGAGTCTAACTTGTTTGGACAGATGACGTATTTAAAGAAGTTCAAACGAAAACATGTCAGACCCTATCACAGGAAACTTGACATTGCAACTGGTGGATTTTGGCTTCTGGGACTGCTTTGGTCTCAGAAGACTGTTAGGTGTCCTCAGAGGTGCAGTGTGTGGTGCTAATTCTGGTTTGTGGGTTGCGAAGAGCAGTGCCTTTGGAGGATAGGAGGTTTGGTGCCTCGCTGTGAGTTATTTCAGAAGAGAATTCACATGAGAGAATTTTGGGAAGCTGCCAATCAGGTGGGCAGTGGTGTGTATGCCCAAAGATCAGCCTGGAGGGAGGTGCAGTCATCTAGCTTCTGCAATGATCAACACTTGGAGTGGAACGTGGCTAGCATGGGTGGACTTAGGTCGAAACGTTGGACTATGTATCAAAAAAGTAACATTTTTGGTACATGGGGCAGCATGCCATACACCAAGCTCCTGTTCACTCTTAGTATTAACCCGTAGAACCCACGCCAGCAGGACAACAAATGGTTTGGTGTTCCTATGTCAAAACTAAAATTATAGCAATTTAAAAAAACAAATTACAACAAAAATGTCCTAATGTAATTTTTTTTATCATATAATTGTAAGTGTTTATGCTAAATGCAGTTACTTTTCAATGCTATAAATTATATTTAAAACCTGTTTATCTAAGCAGGAAATGCCTTTGAAAGCTAAAATTAGAATATATACAAAAATATTAATGCAGTAAATAGTTAAATCTGGAACCGAACCTGTGAATATTGTGAAAATATTAGCAAATTAACATATCTGACTAGAGATGAAGACTTTTTATTCAGTAAAGTATGACCTTATGCCAAAACAGTCAACAAATGCTCAATTTTCTAATTATTTTAATCAAGCTATGTTTCCCTGTGTTGTGTTTCTTCATCTCTCTGTTAATCTTCCCTTGAGAATGTGTTGAAATGATTTAGCTGATGATTTGAATAATTTTGTATAGTTACAAAAAAAACTACATGAAACATATCAGATGTTAATTAAACTGTAACAATAATACAGTGAATGTTTTCTACTTTGAGTCTTCAGGCAGTGATGATTTTTTTTTCCATATATCATAAAAAAAGAGTTATTTGGAGAAATGCCATAGTAAAAAAATCACTTTTGGATCCCTGAACAACCTTTTAGTTGATGTCCCTTTCTCAGTCTAATGTCCTCCTTGTGTGTAGTAAGTAAGTGACACTGTACAACCCCCCCCCCCCCCCCCAACACCCTCTCGTAATGTAAAGGTCCATGCTTATGTCAAGATTCTTTATAACTTTTAAAGTTTCTTCACACATACATTAAATGGACAAAAATATTTCAACACCTGACCATTACACCAACGAGGAACTTTAATGACAATGCTTTGACATATATAGACTTTAATATGGGGTCGGTCCCTCTTTGCAGCTATAATAGCTTCCACTCTTCTTCCAATCTTCATAAGATTTGTGTTATTTGTGCCCATTCATTCTGAAAAGTCTTTGGCTCCTGTGGAAACTGTTTAAAGCCACTTATCTGAGCAGTGAGGGAAGTGAGGGACTTGAACTCATCCAACCGTGTCTTTATGGACCTTGCCTTGTGCACTGGGACACAGTCATGGTGGAACAGAAAAGGTTCTTCCACAAGATTCTTGTCCAAGTCGGAAGCATGTTGTTATCCAAAAGGTCTTGGTGTGCTGAAGCATCAAGACTGACCTTCACTGGAAATAAGAGGCCTAGCCAAAACCCTGGAAAACAGGTGTGTCCCAGTACTTTTGTCCATATAGTGTATATGGTTCATGAAAATACTTCTTTAGGGATCTGAAATTGTAATATTTTGGCATCGCTCAAAGAACCCTTTGTGGAAGCTCTTTTTGAGTGAATGTTCTCCTGAGTGTTGGAGATATTGTCCAGAGTGGTCCATATTCTCCTGAGCTGTCATGTTCTCCTGCATTGTCTATTTTCTCCTTCATGGTCCATGTTCTCCTACATGGTCATTTTTGCTAGCATGAAACAAACTTGTAGAATCTGCAAGTAGATGCCATTTGTTTGTTGCATTGCTCACAAGTTCTTTTCAGTGTGTGTTAAACAAACATCAAGGTTGTCAATACTGATGATGAACTCAAGCACCAGAGAGTGTTTTGGTAGGCAGATCAATTCAGCCTTGTCAGCTTTCAGCTTCAGATCCTCCATCCAGGACGTGCCATCAGATGTGTTAGATTCAGAGGGGGTTATAGTTTTGTTTATGAAAAATGAGCTACACAATGTTTGACTGTCAATACACCATAAAGGCAAAGGTACCTGAACCATATATGCTAATGTTGCTAAGACTGAATGTAAGGCAGTAGTACCCCAATTAGCACGATGGAATTTTCCAAATGCTAATCAATGGCTATTCTCTTTTATTTATTGGTAGCAACATTAGCATTATTGACTAAACCATTCCTTTAATGGTGTTTAGGAGACTTTGACTGAAGGTGTTTTTGCTGTAAAATGAAGAATCCTTGCAGCCAGAGATCTTAGCAGCGTTGCTGACCAATGTAGTCAGTGTAACGACTAACAAAATGTTAAATGAGACTTATTATTAACACGGGGTGGATCATTTTACACAGAGGTGCTCTACAGAATGAAAAGGCACAAATTCCCCCAGAAACTCCAAAATCTTGTGGTAAACCTTCCAAGAAGAGTGGAAGCTGTTCTAACTGCAAAGGGGGACCGACTCCATATTAAAGTCTATGGATTTGAATGCAATGTGATTAAAGTCTCTGTTGGTGTAATGGTCAGGCGTCCCAATACTTTTATCCATATAGTGTATATCCAAGTCATAATAATGTGAATTCCCATTATTCCTTTTCCCTCCCGCATGGTAGAAATGCAGCACCACTTTAATATTTAGTGTTTGAAGTGCAGTGGTCTGGGACATTTACACATCTGCAAAGATCCAACCAGTGAAGATGAGGGCAATTTAGAGACCAATCAGATTTCAGCCAGGTCCAAATGGACCCTTGGATCTGACCGTGAATTAACAGTTCATCAACTTATTGCATAGGCCGTGGCTGCATGACTACCTAGTTTTATTTATTACTGAACACAAAGCAAATTCATTCATGTTAATCCATGAATAATTGTGTTTTGTGTTTAGGGCTCAATGGTACAGTGGTTAGAGCTGCCGGGTTTGATTCCCTGTCTGTGTGGAGTTTGCATGTTTTCCATGTGTCTTAGTGGGTTTTCACTGGTTTAGCTATTTTCTCTAATTTGGCCCAATGTGTGTGTGTGTGTGTGTGTGTGTGTGTGTGTGTGTGTTTGTCTGTACACCCTGTGGCAACCTGTCCTGGCTGTTTTTCCGCTGGTATTGGTTTCAGCTCCCCCCGTGACCCTGGTTAGGATAAGCGGTTCAGATAATGGATGGATGGACGGATGTTCTGTGTTTGTTAGACCAACAACTAATGCCTTACTAATGATAAGGCCCATGTTTTTTTCCCAGTATGGTTGTTCACAAAGCCGCCTCAAATGTTGTGCCATTTCAAGCGGAATGGAATGGCCACGGTAATTTGAAATTACCTCAGTAATTTGCCATCTTGCTGAAAATGTGAGGAGACGCTGGGTCGTAATTCTCCCAGCGGTGGGGTTGGTAGATAAGGCCTGGTCACTTGATTCCTAGCCTAGAATTTAGACGTAAACTGCACTACATCCGTACTGAAGTAATGCTCGATGGAGATGGACAACAACCTTCCAAATGGAGTTTCTGCATAATTCATGAAACAAGTGATTCATCTTAGCACTTTAGATCAGACTACAATTTTACAGGCTAGATAAAAGGCTTTCCCTTTATGAATATAAATATTCATATGTGTGCTATATCTAATATTCGGGAGGAAATTATCTTTTAGCGATGCAGCGCTTATTCATTCAGATTGAAAGAGATGCAGTACACATTTTAATTAGATACTCCTGTCTTCTTAAATTTTAATAGTAAGTGTATTATATATATATGCACATATATATACACACACACACACACACACACACACACACACACACAAACATGTAAAATATATAAAAGGCAGGTGGTCTTTGTAAAACAGGTGGGCAGTTTTCTTTGTTTTTAAAAGTCTTTTAATTTTTGATCTGCAGGATATTTCTACTAAAGCGAAGGTTAAATAAATAAAATAACAAAAATAAATAAACATTTGGGGATTTTTCGTCTTTGAAGAGTATCCCACTGATGAGAGGGGGCCACGGGCACGGCAGTAAGGACTTTGAAGTAGATTACAAGCCGAGTCTTTTTTCATTTTTTTTCCCCTAAACTAATTTTTTACACCGATATATAAACAGGGCATTTTTTTCAAAAGAGGTCGTGCATAACAAACAACCTGTCTTTGAGATTCGCCAACTAAAGCAAAGGCTAGAGATATAAACAGTAATGTTTAAAGAAAGGAAATAAACAAAACAACAAAGTAAGTGAACAATTGTTGACTCTTCTTCTTTTAACATGTGGCCCACTGATGAGAAGTGTGGCCGAGATGACTTTGAAATACTTACATGATTATATATACAGTACTGTGCAAAAGTCTTAGACACCTGGGAAAATTATACTTAAAACCTGTTTACTACTGGACAGTAGTGTTAAGTTAGTGTTAAAACATTAATATTAC
>JBBJLS010005598.1:0-16309 GCA_037577275.1 Bryconaethiops microstoma
AGGGACTGGACTGGAAATGAGAGACTTTGAAAGTCCTTCAGGAAGCCTGGAGAACTGTTCCTCAACAACACATTAAATATACAAGAAAGTCTGGATCTCTGGAAGAGAAATATGAAGAAATGAGAAGCTGTAGCTTTTTTTTCTTCCAGATTATAACTACAACCTAAACTGTCCATCCCTCTTTTCACACATGGAAAATAAATCTCAAACAGCTACTTAGAAATTCAAATATAGACTCAAACAGAGGACACACACACACACACACACACACACACACACACACACACCAGATCACACCATTAACATACACCTGCCCAGTCCCTTTATGTACATACTTTTACACTCTTGTCCTGTTCCTGCCTATTGTATGATAATCTTTTCAGAATATCTATTACTGGATTCCCTACTGCAGAAATATTTGCATATTTTGCTAATAATACTCAAATACTAGAATAAAAATAGCAGTAGTAATAAAGCTATGGCTGATTTTATGCCAATTTTATGTAATACTGGTCTTCAAGCAACAGGGAGAGAAAAAAAACTCGCTTGTTATTAGGGTGAACTTCCACAGTTTCACTCCTCAGATTCACTAACAGCACGGAAAAGGCGGATTCAGTTTGCGAATGTATCCACATGAAGTCAGAATATGTAATATTTAGATTCAAAACGTGCTGGGTCTGTAAGTGGAGAGACTTAGACAGGAATTTTAATCATCATTTAGTTGACTCAGAGTAATTGGCCACACGAGGACACAATGTCTTACAAGGAACAAAATAATTTTTGCATTCTAATTTTTGTTAGAAGATCGTCTCTGTAATCCTGCACTGAATTCCCCCATCTGCTCCTGTCTGATCTCACAGCAGGCCTGTCGCCCCCTGGTGGTCTGATCTCACACTGCTCTTATCATCCTGAACCTGCAGTGTTTTCAGTTCCTCACGACGTCCTTCAGATCCTGAACCCACAGTGATTTCAACTCCTCACCACATCCTTCAGATCCTGAACTCTGTGTTTTCAGCTCCTCACCACGTCCTTCAGATCCTGAACCCACAGTGTTTTCAGTTCCTCACGACGTCCTTCAGATCCTGAACCCACAGTGTTTTCAACTCCTCACCACATCCTTCAGATCCTGAACCCACAGTGATTTCAGCTCCTCACGACGTCCTTCAGATCCTGAACCCACAGTGTTTTCAGCTCCTCGCCACGTCCTTCAGATCCTGAACTCTGTGTTTTCAGCTCCTCACCACGTCCTTCAGATCCTGAACCTGCAGTGTTTTCAGCTCCTCATCTTTAGTGGCTCATTTGTCCACAAGCATGAAGATAGGGTGACCAGATTTGAGCTTGTAAAAAAAGAGGACACATTAGCGCATGGTTGTTTGGGGGGGGGGTCTTGACCAATTAATTTTTTTAAGGGTTAAGATGAACAGATACTGACGGTAGGCTGAGAACGTGCAGGCAGATATCAGGGAGATGTTCGAAGCCCAAAACTGCTCCCTCACTTGGGGGTCAAAAGTCCACCCTTATCCACACTTATACACTTGTACCACCATGTTTCTGGGAGAACATTATAGATGGTCACCAACCCCTCCTCCTGGAGATCTTTTCTTCTGCCATGCTCTACTCCAACATGCTGCTTTAGCACTATTCAGGGCCTCTGAGGACGTTCATTATCAACATTGCAGATCATAGCTGGAACTAGACTTCTCACTAAGATCTCCAGGACCAGGGTTGGTGACTGATAGGTCTTGGTGACCAACTACGACGAAACTTTACTCTTAACTCCACGTCATCCTTACTTTTGCTTCACCTCAGATTTTTCTTCGACAGGAGTGTAACTTAGCCTGCAGTAACTTGGTTGAATAGAGGACATTGATTTGAGTTTAGTTTTACAGGTTGAAGAACTGATGTGGACTTGAGCACTGATGTACGTCGCTCTGGATAAGAGCGTCTGCTAAACGCCGTAAATGTAAATGTGTAAATGATATGAAGCGGAAGAAGACAGTTGTGATTTAACCTGGATTTAATGTTGAGATCTTTGAGACCAAAACATGGACATTTGAAGCTTGGAGAACATTATGGACTTTAGTCTGTTCGTCTAGTTCTAGTCGTCGGTTTAAACAAAAATGGGTTCTTACTTCATCTACCAGTTCTGTGGTCCATCAGAGCAGAACGAGAGTCCATTCACAGTTTTTTTTTTAAACGAGAATCCATTCACAGTTTTTTTAAACGAGAGTCCATTCACAGTAAAGTGGTTTTTAACGACTTGACGGCTTTGCAAATCAGATTTTAGGAATCGATTCCTAAACTTAGTTTACTCAGTGACTGAACTGTGTGGACTTTTAATGCATTTTTTTTTTCATTTTAATAAAAGCATTGATTTTAGCACTAAAGTGCTTCATGCAAAACTCACCCGACGCTTTAGCTGCACGTCTTCCGTCCTCCAGTTTAAACGTCCCCTTACTGTTTACAAAATAAAACAAGGTTTCTGAGGCGTCGCCTGTATTTCAGAAACAAGAAACGAGTTTCAGTGCATGAATATCATGTCTGTTAAGGTTGTGGGCGGGAAGTCTGAGGAACCATCAGGAATCTTCTCCACTTCAGCAGAGGATGAACCTCCTCGTCTTCGGCGATGATGCGGGTCTCCGCGGCTTCGGTTCTCCTCCGATATCAGGCAGATCAAGGCATCCGAGGAACCGAACCTCCTTGTTCTGAACGGCCGGTCCGTGAGGTCGAGTTCCTCCAGCAGGTTCATCTGAAACTGCCCCCCATGTCTAGAAGAGACTTCCGCGGTGGGAAGACGCGTGGGCAGAACTGACGGCGTGAGGGGTCCACGTCCACGTCTGAGGTGGTCAGGCTCTTGCGCTCCTTTCGGAGGGACACGCGTCTCTGCCACTGGCACAGGAACACCTCGACCTGCTCCCGGAAGAAGCTGGTGGTCAGCGTGTACAGGATCGGGTTCAAGGCACTGTTGATGGGCAGGACGAAGATCACCACCCACGACGTGATGGTTCCTGACGGAGAGAAACTCAACTGTGACATCAAACAACTAGAGAACAAGAAGACAACAAGTACTGAGACATCTAACTAGTGCCAGTCCTGCTATAAAGGATGCGCAAACGTTCCCATACAGCTGTGTGAGCGTTTTCTCAGTCATTTAAGAATCTTTAGGTCTGTTCATTATTCTGGATACAGCGAACATCTGGTGTATACACACGCGCATGCGTACACGCACACGTAAACACGGATACACACATGCGTACACGCGCACGCACACGCGCATACATACACACGCGCATACATACACGTACACACACAGGTACACACACACATACACACACATACATGCAAACACATGTACACGCACACGTACACACGCACACGTACGCACACGCATACACGTACACTCACACGTACACACACCCGCACGCGCACATACACGCACACGTACACACACGCACACATGTACACACACACGCGCACACACATACACGTACACGCGCGCATGCACACACAGCCACAAACTGTACGAACAGTGAACAGAGAAAAAGGGAAAAATAGTCTCTTATTATTTTCTGTGGTTGTATGCATGTATACACACACACACACACACACACACACACACACACACAGGTATATATAGATGTGTGTTATGTCTGTATATATGTATATATGTGTGTGTTTGACTATATGTTGATACCTCTGAAACCTTTAAAGAGTTGCAGAGTCTTCAGAGAACCATTTCATACATTTTAAATGGTCTATATTTACATTTGTATCTGCAACAAAATCGGTTTAATATTATTTAAAATGGTGATTTTCAAAAACTACTGAACTGAGACAGTTTCTCTAGCAATCAGTGTAAAGTTAGCACTTGAACACTGGAGTCTCTGTTGGGTTTACACTAGTTTATTGTTACAACAGTATAGTTTAGTGTGCAGTTTATGTACAGTATAATTTATGTACAATGTAGTTTAGTGTGTAATTTATGTACAGTGTAGTTTAATGTACAGTTTATGTACAGTATAGTGTGTAGTTTAAGTACAGTATAGTTTAGTGTATAGTTTAAATATGGTATAGCTTATGTACGGTATAGTTTAGTGTATAGTTTATGTACGGTATAGTTTAGTGTGTAGTTTATATACAGTACGGTTTAGTGTATAGATTATGTACAGTATAGTTCAGTGTATAGATTATGTATAGTATAGTTTAGTGTGTAGTTTATGTACAGTATAGTTTAGTGTGTAGTTTATGTACAGTATAGTTTAATGTGTAGTTTATGTACAGTATAGTTTAATGCATAGTTTATATACAGTATGGTTTAGTGCATAGTTTATGTACAGTATAGTTTAGTGCATAGATTATGTACAGTATAGTTTAGTGTATAGATTATGTACAGTATAGTTTAGTGTATAGATTATTTACAGCACAGTTTAGTGTATAGTTTATGTAAAGTACGGTTTAGTGTGTAGTTTATGCACAGTATAGTTAGTGTATAGTTTATGTACAGTATAGTTTAGTGTATAGATTATATACAGTATAGTTTAGTGTGTAGTTTATATACAGTATAGTTTAGTGTATAGTTTATGCACAGTATAGTTAGTGTATAGTTTATGCACAGTATAGTTTAGTGTGTAGTTTATATACAGTATAGTTTAGTGTGTATTTTATATACAGTAGAGTTTAGTGTATAGATTATGTACAGTATAGTTTAGTGTGTAGTTTATATACAGTATAGTTTAGTGTATAGTTCATGCACAGTATAGTTAGTGTATAGTTTATGCACAGTATAGTTTAGTGTATAGATTATATACAGTATAGTTTAGTGTATAGTTTATGCACAGTATAGTGTATAGTTTATGCACAGTATAGTTTAGTGTATAGATTTTATACAGTATAGTTTAGTGTGGAACAACTGGCAGTCTATCCTCCAACTATCTTACCCGGGATCTCCACTTCCAGCAGGGAGAGGATTTTGACCAGGAATATGGGGATCCAGCAGAGGGCGTCGGAGAACACGATGAAGAAGAAACGGTTTGCCACGGCCACGTCTTTATGCAGGCGGCTCCGCAGCTCGGTGGCGTTGAGGCCTGTTTTGTAGATGGAGTAGAACATGCTGGAGTAGGAGATGACGATGATGAGAAAAGCCACCAGGTTGAGTCCTGCACACAAACCAGAACGTCAGAGGACAACTTAGTAAAACTATATACCATGACATGGTATTTGAGTACTCATTCAAATACTTAATCTAACGGACCTGCACTTTGTGTATTTTCAAAAGGTATTTTCACTCGAGTATATTTTTGAGTTACGAAAGTCTTGAGCTAACCCTCATTTCTTCATAATTTGTTTTGAATCTCCTAAAAAAATCCTATTTTCTGTCAGACTGTCTGATCTTTGTCACATTGAGGAGATTAAATGAAAGAAATGTGAACAAATATTTTACAGTGGTAGACTGCAAAGTGTCTAAAGGTACAAGGAGCCTAGATAAGGTTTACATCCCTTCATCACTGCTGTTACACTGTTGAATTGTCTATTTTTTGTATTGTTTCTGTCACTTTCTGTACTTTATTCAATGCTTTTTCTGCCTCCTGTGTAATAATAATCACACTTATGTTGCAGCACTGGTCACTCTGGAAGGTTTACATCCCGTTAACATTGTACTGTTACATTACATTACTGTCTGTTTATTGTGTTTGTGTTGTTTCTGTTGTAACTTCAATGTTTTAATTTTACCCTTGTTTAACCAGCAAAAGGTCCCACTGAGATCGCAGATGTCTTTTATAAGGGAGTCCTGGCCAAATGAAAAACATCACAATCCAGATAGAATGAAACACTTACAAATAACTACGAACATACAAAGCAACTGAATAAACAAAACGAAATCATAATTTAAAAACAATTACAAGTTAGCACCTTTGTCTCCAGGTCCTTAAGAATAAATTTGAACTGTTTAAAAAGAGCTTTGCAAGTTATTCCAATCAGAAGGAGGACAATACTGGAGCGGATTGTGTGAACACTGGGGACATTTAGAATTTAAAAGTCCAGTGATCGTAAACCATAACCAAAAAACCATAGCCAATCACCATTACAACCGGTCAGCCTTGCTCTCGTCCATGCCACATTACGTTCACGAATGGATTCTGAAACCATAAGGTCCTCCTGAAGATGCACAGACAGGGAAGAAGCCGGCCTAGAAGACCTTATATACAAATCTATACCAGTGCATTTTCCATCACGTTTCCAATGAGGACCATCCAGCCCGAGAACACAGCTGACCCGACGGTTTACAGTGTGTAATAAAACGGAGGGAAGCATGATCAACTGAGTCAAGCGCACTCAGTGCTTTTACCAGGGCATGCATATATAAAAGATCCCCATAGTCCAGTACTGACAAAAATGTGGCAGCCACAAGTCTCTTTATAGCATTGGACGAGAAACACAACAAATAAAAGATTAATTTGAGATGCAATTTTTTCACCAGACAATCATGTGTATTGAAAGTAAGAGAATCATCAATTAAAACACTCAAATATTTAAAACAGTTATTGACTTCAATAACTGTTCCATCTTGAGTGTTCACATAAAGAAGGACTTCTGATATACATTTAGAAAACAGCATGACTTTGGTTTTATTTGCATTAAGGGAGAGTTTCAAATCAGAAAAGTTATTTTGTTTGTCACACTTTAATGTGTCGGATCATGAACATCGGAACAATAATTGTCATATTTAACACTTTCAGAAAGGTAATTTGAAAACCAGCCAACTGCTTGTTCAGAAAGTCCTATATCAAAGTCTTTTTTTCAATATATTATGAACAACTGAATCAAAAGCTTTTGACAAGGCAATAAAAACAGATGCCCAATGCTGCTTCCTATCAAGAGCAGTGAATATATCATTAACCACCTTTAACGTAGTTGTAATGGTGCTATGATTTCTCCTGAAACCTGATTGGTAAATAGATAAAATACTATTTGAGTCTAAATATTCTTTTAACTGTTCATTTATTAACCCTTCTGAAATTTTAGATGGAACAGGTCATTTTGAAATTGGTCTATAATTATTTAAAACAGTAGGATCGGCACCTTTAAACAAGGGAAATACAAAAGAGGACTTCCAAGTCTTAGGGATTTCCTTATTCACCAATGTTTGGTTAAAAGGAGATGCAAGTGGCTCTGCAATAAAATCAGCAGCAATTAAAAAAAAATATGGATCAATAAGGTCTGGACCATGTGCTTTTTTAGTATCAAGAGATTTGAGTGCTTTATGCACCTCCACAGCGGTAAAAGACTGAAAACTAAATGTGGGATGTTGAGATATAGAAGAAGTAAGACTATTATCTACAGGCACAGAGTCAACTGGATTGTCTGAGAGGCCAGAAGATATAAAATGCTTGTAAAGCAATTTAAAATTTCACAACTGCCTTCGACAACCATTGAATCTTGCACAATGAAATTTGGCAAGGATTAGAGATTTAATAGCTTTCCAGAACTGTTTTGGGGCAGTTAAACTATCTGTAGTAATTGATAGATAATACTCAGGTTTGGTCTTTTTGATTAAGGAAGAACATTTGTTTCTTAATTTTCTAAAAGATAGCCAATCACCATTACAACCGGTCAGCCTTGCTCTCGTCCATGCCACATTACGTTCACGAATGGATTCTGAAAGTTTTGAAGAAAACCAAGGATAATCCCTATCTTTGACTCTAAACTTTCTAAAAGGTGCAAGTTTAGTAACTACTCCAATAAAAATCTCGTAACAATATGACCAGGTGATTTCCACATCTGGAATTACTTTAATTCTACTCCAATTACATTTTTCGAGATCAAAATGAAAACCTTGTTCATTAAAATGTTTAAAATCTCACAACAATTATGAGCTGGGACAGGTGCTCCACTGGAATGCTGAGCTCCCAAGACTGCTCTAGAACAGTTCTAGGTTACTTTGTCTTCAGCAGGTGTGAACACGTAGATAGTTTGATATTTCTGCATGGATCACGGTGCAACATATATCAACATTCAAACGGTGTTTTCCAGTTCCTGAGGCACACTACCCTGAACATCTGAGCATATTCACTGCTTCCAACACATCTGATCAACTAATCAGCTGGTTATCAAGCTCTGACTGTGTTGAAGTGGGTTTGGTGAAGAAGGGAAGGAACTAATAGGACCAGGATCGGCAAAAAAAGTCCCAAATTATTGGAGTGACTCAGTAGAAATATTTCACTTTCTGATCAAACAGGCTTGTAAATGAGATGAGTGTGAAGAACCTTTTAATTAACATTGTGTAATATAAAGATCATTTACCATGTCCTTTATATTATATAGATGTCCTTCAAACTTTACTGACACATCTCGTTTACATAAGTGGTTCTCTAAAGAACAATTGACTAACAGGTTCTTTGGGGAAACCAGAAAAGTTCTATGGCTTTTAAAGCGAAAGTGAAAGTAAAAAGCAAAAGTGAAAGTAAAACATGTTTACTTTCACTTTTGTTTTCGTGGACCACAAGCAAAACTGTAAGTGAAAGCGAATGTAAAACTGTTTTACTTTCACTTTCATTTTCATTTGCAGTTTCCTCCTGAATCAAAATAGGATTCTTCTGATTCTAAGTCACTTACTGTAGCTATTGTTCCTCTTACGGATAAGAGGCATTGCTGAGCCACAGGATCTCACAGCATTCATACTTTTCTTTTTTTTATTAGGGTTTTAGATGAGGGCTGATGATCAAGACATAAAGTGAAATCCTCTGATTAGAACCCACAACCTCTGGGTTTTGGAATCAGTGCTCTTACTACTGAGCCAGAGGATCTCACAGCTAGTGTTCCTTTTTTTTTTTTGGAAATTTGGCTTTTAGACGAGGGCTAATGTTCAAGCTATAAAGCTCTGATTTGAACCCGCAACCTCCTGGTCTTGGAGGCAGTGCTCTTACCACTGAGCCAGAGAGTCTCACAGTGTTCATGGCTTTTTTTGGAAATTTGGCTTTTAGATACGGGCTGATGTTCAAGACATGAAGCTAAATCCTCTGATTAGAACCCACAACCTCCGGGTTTTGAAAGCAGTGCTCTTACCATTGAGACACAGGATCTCACAGCAGTCATGCCTTTTTTTTTTTGGAAATGTGGCTTTTAGATAAAGGCTGATGTTCAAGACATAAAGCTAAAAGGCTCTGATTTGAACCCACAACTGCCTGGTCTCAGGCAGCAGTGCTCTTACCACTGAGCCACAGGATCTTTCAGAATTCATGCCTTTTTTGGGGAAATTTGGCTTTTAGATGAGGGCTGATGTTCAAGACATGAAGCTAAAAAGGCTCTGATTAGAACCCACAGCTGCTGGCTCTTGGAACCAGTGCTCCTACCACCAAGCCCCAGGATTTTTTCTTTTGTTCTTATTTTTTAAAGTCGTTGTTCTGTTCAGTCTGTCCAAGTTCTGTCAACAAAAAGCCAAAGGAGCAGCCAGAGCACCAAACCTGTGTGAGAGACTTGGTGGAGTAGTGGGAAAGACCTTGTTTCTAATAGAGGAGGGTCTTGTTTCAAATCTTGCTTAACATGCAAAAAAATGCTAGAAGGAACAAACTCTTAAGACTATTAAACCTCACAAACTTTAACGCTAGAACCCAAATAACATTCGTTGCGTTCTAGTGTTAGTTCCTACTGTCACAAACGTTTGATACCATGTTTCGCACAACCCTGTCTGTCTCTATAACCCCAGCTTTTCATCGTTCAGGAGCCCGGAGGGGGCTGCAATAAATGAGTAGACAACTCCGATTTGAATGCAAAACCTTCTAGGCTTGAGCCCACAGCTTAAACCAATGCAAGACTTAAAACTAAAGACCTGGCTTTGATCTCATGACCTCATGTTTCTGAGGTCACAGCTTAAACAGGTGAGCTACATGGCCCGACAAGCCACACCCCTTTTTTCTACATGTATGTTTCAGATTCCTAAATCATCTCAGTCTGAAGACTGTCTGAGTTTGAACTGAACAAATATAAAGACGTGATTGAAGTGAACCAATGGCCCAATGATCATCTTCCCTTAAAGCAGGAAGACTGCAAACCCATGACCTTCTGGCTCATAAACAGTCTGTGGTTCCATCTAAGCCCAAATCCAGGGGTGCCAAACCTGTGAGTCCCTGGAGGACCACAGTTCTGCAGACGTCGGCATTTTCTCTCCTTTAACCATCTGAGTTCAGCTCACAGAGTCTTTACCGCCTCACTGATGAGTTTAATCAGGTGTGGTTAATGAGGTTCAAATTTACATGGACAAATTAATATTACTGATAAAATCCATAAATCCATTACGGCTCAGTTAAAAGAGTCTTTGGAATATTACATCAGTGATGCGTTGCTGTGATGTTTACATAAAGGGTCAACAGCCCATTAAATTAAGTCGTCAGAACACTGTTAGTTTAATGTGAGCCACTGAAATTTAAGATCAGCTGATGATCCTGAAATGAACTTGCTGGATGTTCCTCAATGCTGTGATGGTCGATTTCCACCACCTTATTTTCCACACAAACCTGCAGGGGAGGTTCTACAGCTAACAGGAGTGTCTAATAGCTCGAACACTGAAAACTCATCAGACTTGTTTAAATGAGTGGAAACAGCCCTGATTTTTGCAAATTTTCATTGTAAAAGTTATTCTAATTAGTTAATATGCTGTAGCACTAGAACTTGACTGCGGCTCCCTGGACTGATCTGAGTAAGCAAGAGGTCACAAGGGTGAAAAATATTCATCAGTGATGAACTGAGACAGTAAGGCCAGCCTAGGGGGCACTTTTTGTGCATGGAGGAAAGTAAAGTGGCCCCTTATAGTCACACGTAAACAAACCACACACACAGTGTGAACAGAGTGAAATTCTTTCCATTTCCGCTTTCGGCATTTAGCAGACGCTCTTATCCAGTGTGTACATTTCCGTACATTTAACTCATTTAACCCATTTAACTCATTTAACCCATTCAACAAGTGAGGGGCACCGGGGAGCAGTGTGTGGGGTCGGTACCTAGCTCAAGGGAACCTCAGCAATCTTGAGATGTAAACTAGAGCCCTGCGTGGCTTTTTAAATCCCGCTCCTACTGAATTTCTGACCATTACCACCCACTCCCACTGAATATCTGACCATTACCACCCACTCCCACTGAATTTCTGACCATTACCACCCACTCCCACTGAATATCTGCCCATTACCACCCACTCCCACTGAATTTCTGACCATTACCACCCACTCCCACTGAATATCTGACCATTACCACCCACTCCCACTGAATATCTGACCATTACCACCCACTCCCACTGAATATCTGCCCATTACCACCCACTCCCACTGAATATCTGCCCATTACCACCCACTCCCACTGAATTTCTGATCATTACCACCCACTCCCACTGAATTTCTGACCATTACCACCCACTCCCACTGAATTTCTGACCATTACCACCCACTCCCACTGAATTTCTGACCATTACCACCCTCTCCCACTGAATTTCTGACCATTACCACCTACTACCGGAAAATACATCTATATGAAGTAAAAAAAATGTATAAAATATATTCAGAAAGTAAAAAAAATGATGCATGTTCTGTTAGTGGCGCACACTGGCTCTTTCACAGAGGATGTGAAACACGAAGAGAGCTGCAAACAGTCCCTCGAGACCAGCTTGAAGTCCTCATACGTGTAGTGGATAGTGCTGGATATGAATGTTTTGTGGTAATCTTCCCTCCATATGTCCGCTGTAATAGCACGTCCATATTTTTCAATTATAAGTTTTATCTCCGTTGACACGGATGCCTGCACATCCTGAGCTTTTCTCTCAGCATGCCTTGATACAGGTGTTGGTTGAGGCAGAATGTCTTTAACAGTAAATTTGCCGTATTTAGCGGTGATGTTAACACCACGCTGAAATACGTCAGTAAAGCCAAGGCAACAACATCATAAAGCCGAATATATTTACAGCAGAGTTTGCCACATTTTTTAGTTCTCTGTGGGGGGAGAATTGTTTTGTCTGCCAGTTTCAGCTTCGTCTGACCGGGAGTAACAGGGCAGGTGTGTCTCCTCAATCCTGAAGTGCCAGATTTGTGCCCGGTGTAGACTAGGGCTTTGCCACCCTCCAAACAATACAAAGTCCTCTTAACCGATTTCCCAATCTTTAGTTTTGTTTCATATTCTTCCTTCTTCATTTTATTGACGACTTCAGCTGCATCAGACCTCCACCTGCAACTATTTTGGGACCTAATGCAGGGCTCTACTACAGACCTTTTATAAAAACTTGAATCTGATTATTTTACTATTTATTACTTTTACTACTTTTATTGTATTCTAATTATTAAGTGTTATTTCACTGAAACCTACAACCTTCTGACCTACAGCACAAAGCTTTAACCCACGGGCCACCAACGCTCACAACCACTGGTTTCTTTTTGTGGATATTTGATCTTGAGTATATTCTATAATTACATAGTTCTAAATAAAACAAGATTAATTACTTATTTATGAGCACGAGCCCAAAGTAGAATCTTCATACAGTGAAACACAAGCCCTGGTCTGAGTTCCAGAAGAAAACCAAAGTTTCAGAGGAACCTTTAACACCCGTCTGACTGAGTGGACTGACTCATTCGTGTCTCTGTCTGGTTTACGCACCATCACGGAACAGGGAGTTAGAACAGGGAGCTGCTGACACCTTGTTCCATCACACTGGAGGCTCTGGTCCAGCAGATATCCACAAAAAGACACCAGTGGTTGTGAGCGTTGGTGGCCCGTGGGTTAAAGCTTTGTGCTGTAGGTCAGAAGGTTGTAGGTTTCAGTCCTGTTACGGATGCTTGTGTTGCATGTTTATGCTGAGAAGACGAAAGATGTGTTAAAAAAGCACCAACAGCTGTAAAATGTTTTGGCTCAGGAGTTTCATCTTGTTCTGTGAAGCGGAGAGATCGTGGGTTGGAATCACGCTGAGGGTGATTGGTTTGCATGTCTTTACTGAAAACCCAAGAATGTAAAAGATAAATATTAAAAAAAAAAAAAAAAAAAAAAAAGAGCCTCAAACAGCTATCAACCCTGTAGGCTCCCCACAATAAAACCTGATATTAGGAGCGAGAGGTTCTGGGTTCAAAGCCTCTTTCTTTATGTAACTTTCCTGAAAAGCTGAGAATGTAAAAGATAAAAGTAAAAAAAAAAAGCATTAGTTAGCTGTCAGACATGGTGGCTCACTGGAGTAAGACTTGGGTTTAAGTGCAAGAGGTTCTTGGTTCAAATCCCCTGTATTTATGTATCTTTACTGAGAATGTAAAAGATAAAATGTAAAAAAAATCTCTTTCAGTTAAGAGATCCAGTGGCTCACTGGTAGAGGCGTCGCTCCGTGGTTAAGGGGTTGCAGGTTCGAATCCCGACCAGGTTCTCCAGATCATGGTGGGGGTGTGTGAGGAAGGTTGGAGGGAATAAAGTGGGGAAGATGGCTTAGTGAGCAGACCCCCATGTGGGTCCACACACAGGACCCTGAGAAGAAACACAGATGGGGTTATGGTTCTTCAAACTAGGTGTTAAACAAACCTGCACTATAAATTAAGCATGACTTTTCTGCTTCTTTCTCATCCTCCCTTTCTTCTCCTTCGATGTCTCCTCTTTTTCCACTCTTGCCCTCCCTCCTAACCTTCCTTCCTTCACCACACACACTCTACCCCTGAGGAAGCAGCCCCACCTCACCACAAGCAAGCTGTGAGTCCAGGCCAGATTTGAACCAGCAACCTCTGGATTACGAGGCAAGGCTTTTCCCACTAAGCCACCAGGACTCACATGGATCACTGCTTTTTTTTTGGGGGTTTATCTTGAACATTCAAAGACGGCCAAAAGACTTCAGCGCAGCTCCTCTCACACAGCTAGAGACTCGACCTCCACCGGCGTGGAGTCCTGATCAAGGTAAACACTCATCCTGTACATTTTAGTTCTTCCAGGTTCAAGGTTACTTTATAATCATCAGCAGCTGTGAACACGTACAGAGTGAGATGAGACAACGTTTCTCCATGGACCACAGAGGACGTACAGCAACACACAACACTGAACAGAGTGCGGGTTACAGCAGACAATGAGTTCACCAGTGTGGACGCTACATAAACCTTCTGGAGTGACGAGTGTCACTGTAGGTCTGATCACTGCACAGGAGGCAGTTACAGCACTGAACGGAGTTCCAGCCACCACAGAACACTACAATAAATACACAATCAATAGACAATGTAGCGGAGTAACAGCAATGTGAGTGGGATGTGAATCTTAGTTTACCAGGATGAAAATATTGCACTTTACATACTTATTATTGCATATGAGCTCATGACGTTGCATTGGACTCATAATTGTATTCTTTTTGCACAGGACAGTTAGAGCTTCCACACAAAGTAAGTGTAGAATTATAACAGTGAGGTCGTTAGGGTGCCTGTACTGGCGGTAAACAGGGTTACAGTAAAGTTCAGGTGAAAACTGAGAGTCCAGAGTGTAGCATGAGTGCAAAACACTATAAAACAGTCATTTAAAGAAAGTATAAACAGTGTAAAAAGTATAACGCGAGGTAGTATCAACCAGGAACTAGACTTTTATGTGCATTAATGTGCGTTTATGTGTGTTTGTGTAGGTTCAGGGTCCCGATGACGTGTGGTATGAAGCTGTCGCACAGCCGTGCAGAACCAGAACGGAAGCTTCGATGCCGTTTGCCAGGCGGTAGAAGGGAGAGAGTCTGTGTAGTGGGTGAACAGTCCTTCAAGATGTTACTGGCTCTGTTAAAGCAGCGGGTTTGGAGAATGTCCTTCAAGAGCTGCTCAGCTGCTCTCACTCTCCACTGCAGTCAGTTACAGTCCGAGACGGTGCAGTTCCCGAACCAGACACTGATGCGACAGGAGAGGAGACTTTCGATGGTGCTCCTATAGAATGTGGTGAGGATGGGTGGAGGGAGGCTCGATCTCTTCAGTCTCCATAGAAAGTGCAGGCGCTGCCGGGCCCTTTCAGCTATGGAGGTGGAGTTGAGGGTCCAGGAGAGGTCCTCTGAGGTCCAGGAACTCGGTGGTGTCGACCCTCTCTACAGGAGCGCCGTCGATGGTGAGAGGTGGGTGAGCAGGGCTGGATTTCCTGAAGTTAATTATCATCTCCCTTGTCTTTTATACATTGAGACAGAGATTGTGGTTCTTACACCAAGCAGCCAGTCTCGTCACCTCCTCTGTGGAGGCTGAGAAGTCGTTATTTCTGATGAGACCCACCACCGTCATGTTATCTGCAGATTTAATGGTCTGGTTGGAGCTGGACTCTGCTGAGCAGTCATGGGTCAGGAGTGTGAAGAGCAGAGGCCTGAGGACTCCTGGTTCTCCTGGTTCTCCTGTGTTCATGGTGCTGGTGCTGGAGATGTTGGTTCCGATACGGACTGACTGAGGCCTTTCAGTCAGAAAGTCTAGAATCCAGTTCACCAGGGGGGTGTTGAGGTCCAGCCTGCTCAGCTTGGTGGAGGGTCTCTGTGGGATGATGGTGTTGAAAGCTGAGCTGAAGTCGATGAGCAGCATCCTAACATGAGTGTTTCTCTGGTGCAGGTGGTTGAGTGACGGGTGGAGTGCCGTGGATATGGCGTCGTCTGTGGACCGGTGGGGGCGGTAAGCTTGTCTGCAGTCTGAGGGCTCGGAGCTACTCTGTGGTTCTCAGACTCTATAATTCCATTTAGACAGAGAGAAACTGAGAATATCCATGAATTTACGAGCTGAGAAGATGGACGATGGGCCAGATGAAGACCGGAGCGTACGCTGGAGATCTACAATCAGGAAGACTTTGTGTGGCCTTGTTGTGTTTGTTGATAAAACTCACATTTGTGGGAAACTTTAGCGTCCTGCAGAACCTTTAAAACAAAGTTTTCTCTCAAAATAAACGTGTCGACAGCATTAAGGTGTAGATTAAACAGAAACAGACACTTTAGACAGTAAAATCGGTGCACTGGCCTCACGTCACATGACATTAAAGGAACATTTAACAGCCGAACATTCAGTGATTATGATTTTTTAAGGTTATGATGTTTAACACAGTTGAAACTTCACATTAAATCTGATATTTTTTAACACTCGTGAGCAGTGGCGACAGTGGATTTATCATTTTACTGCAACTAAAAGTTACACACAAACACAGAAAGATTCAGTCTTTTCTGTGTCTGATCAGAAATAAATCTTCTGATCTGGAGGTGATTGAGTCTGACCTGTTTCTCCTAAACCCCCCTTTTAGGAGAAATGAGGAGCAAAAGAGAAAATCAACTGAAGACAGAATTTCTCCTGCTGTTCTCATCGGTTCTCAGGTTCTTCTCTTTAAC
>JBBJLS010005623.1:0-16308 GCA_037577275.1 Bryconaethiops microstoma
TGGCCTTGTCCCAACTTTTTTGAGATGTGTTGATGCCATGAAATTTGAAATCAACTTATTTTTCCCTTAAAATGATACATTTTCTCAGTTTAAACATTTGATATATCATCTATGTTGTATTCTGAATAAAATACTGAAATTTGAAATGTCCACATCACTGCATTCCTTTTTTATTCACAATTTGTACAGTGTCCCAACTTTTTTGAAATCAGGTTTGTACACTGCTCTGTTGTATTACATAGTCTGTAACAAACATTAATTAATTATTAAGCCAGAGCATGAACACAAACAGCAGAGACCACTTTTCTTGTTGGTAGAACATGGAGAGCTCGCTATGCAGCTACAATTTCTGGTCATAATATCTAAAAATTAATAGGAAAAATACCAAGAACTTGTACTTTTACTTCTGACAATTCTTTACATTTAAAAGCAGGTGCTTTTGGACTTTAACTTCAGTAGAAATACACACTCAGGGTTCAAAATTCTGAGACTGTTTGTGAAAATGCTTCTATTTTGCATTCTATTTAAACCAAAGCCAGAAATATTTATTCAGTTTCTCCGAATGCATCATGCATCTTAATTAAATGGCATTCCAGTCTAAGCCTTAGCAGAATGATAGTTTAGTGAATGCAGAGTCAATGAAACGATCAACTAGTTCATGCATCACTGCTGTATTCAGACTGTTTTACATTTTTTCATAAGCTTTGCGGTAGAATTGGCAGGGGGGAGTACTGTCCTTTCAGCTTAACATTTGGGGGAGTTCAATGACCCAAAGCCTGTCCTCAACTCCCAACCTCCCTCCCGCTTAGCATGTGCCTATGAGTACATGGGAGACTGTGGTCTGATTTCCCATTCAGACAGCAACACCACTGCAATATCCAAAGGGTCCATGTGTTTAATTTGGAGTTTGCTTTACAATGGCAAGCCTAATTGCTCAGATTAATCCATTTAGGGTGAAACTGATGTCACAGTTACTTGCATTTACATATTTTAACTATAGAGCTCTCCCAGTTCCTGAACATATGTAGTGATGCTTCACATACTGTATTTAGGAGTTCCCACCTTAAACCCAGAGAATAATGTTGCTCCATTAATTGTCCTAGTTAGATCTTGTGTAGGTTACAAAGTAAACCAGAATCTTGTCATTTCATCGTCCATACCCACCATAAGGGCGAGGGCACATCCATAATGCCAGTGTATCCCTACCCCAGCCCGGAAGGCACAATGGTGCTTTAACACAGCCACTAAAACTAACACGGGTTGGCCCCAGGATGAATTTATTTTCAGTGTAATCTATAGAGAGTGCTCCATTATCTTTAAAACATAATGTTTTTACATTATGTTGACCCTTTCATGAAATTAAGTTACGATGCTTTTAAAGCAACAGACAAACTTACGTATTTTGTTTCTCGTCCTAAAGATCTTGGTGATGGCGATGATGTCAGATTCTGTGGGCAAAAAGAAAAGTTAAGCAGCAGTTTTATTGAACTGATGTTGGCCTCCAGCGTAATGAAGTTGGTAAGTGTTTTCTGATGTTTTAAATAGATTTGGTGGCATTTAAAAAATAATGTTTTTTGGACACAGCTTACCATATGTAGAGTCAGGCCTAATTTTACTGAACAATGCACACGAGCGCACTGAAATCTAAATGCTCCAGCATCTATGATTACATACCCTGGGTGTCTCTGGTGCAACAGATTTCATATCAGAGCTTGGTGGCTGCTGAAAGAAATTATCAAGAAATGTCAGCATAATTTTGACAATATTTAAATATTTATATTACACACACACACACACACACACACACACACACACACAGTGTGTGAGGATCACTTTGGAATGACTGATGTGTGTGTATATATATATAGTTTTTTTATGTAATCTTTGTATTAAAAAGTTTTGACCTGCGTGATTGAATGAACTTACTGTTGGGTTTGTGTCCCCGAGTGCTTCATCAATCGCTGCATACAGTTCAGCAGACTGCTGCCTAAGCTGGGCAGGCGTGCACAACTACAACAAATAAACACAACTCAGCAACTTTAGATTCTCTGTTAACCCTTCCAACAGTGCAGTCTTGAAATACCTGAGAATGAGGGTCCTCCCATGCAAAGTTGTCACTGGGGTCCAGAGAAGCCTCATTCTTCTCAACTTCATCATCAATTGCCTTCAATAGGGGAAAATTCAAAAATTCAACCTGAAGATCCCGCACTCCAAAATACATCCAAAAATACTGTCATTCCGAAAACCTTAGCAAATGAGCAATCTAAATATTGTTTTAAGACTAATCAAGTAATCAGAATTTAAAGACAATGTAAATCAGAAAATCAATGCTCATTCTGTACCATATTAATGAGTGAAACAGCATCCCTGGCAAAACTACTTCTCCATTTCAGTCAACTACATTACACATCACTCAGATTTCGGCCTCTAGGAGAGGATTTCCTAGGCTATGACAGAGAACTGAAATAAAGAGATGTCATTCACCAGAAAGAGGTTTGAAAATGATGTTAAACTACTTCATATTTGTTGTAAATGGAACTTTTTATACATGCAGCATATGAAGTGTTATTTTCTGCTCTTTTGGGTGAGTTCCAGGGTTTCCAGGGTTTTTCTGTGCTTTAAAAACCGGGAAAAGAAATCTTTTGACTGTTCAATTTGCTTTAGGGCCTGACAAAGCACACTTTAAACAGTAACAGCTCTTGATCTCTCTCTTTTGACACTGAACTCTCAGGAGCATTAAAATTGAGCAAAGCCTCGAGCAAGCGACCCTGTGTTGAAGGGGCTGTCCCTTTCTCGCTCTCTGTCTGCCACAACTGAAGTTCATTTAATATGGAGCCCAAACCATCCAAAGCTGAGGAAACAAATCCCTTCACAGGAAAGGCACAACAAAAGTTCCTTGCAGTCATTCTGGCTCAAGAAAAGTTTAATTGACCTAAAGCACTAGTGGAAATATCGATATTAGCAGAGCCCAGGCTGTAATTGTCATCACAGACTAATTACAGCATGCCCTTCAAATTCCAGTTATCTTACAATCAGCCCATGTGAGTTGGACAACATAATTTCCCCATTGATTCTAAGCCAGCCCTTTGTCATAGGTATGAAACAGTAAAAGGAAAAATTTCGAGGCCCTTTGGTGGACAAATCCCAAAGCAATTGCCTTATGGTAAAAGCACCCTTGATGGAGGGTGTCTCTGAGCTAGTGGAGTATTTTATCATGAAGGGTATGTGTGGTGGGAAGGAGAGTTATATTAGTAAATTACTGGGTAATACTTTTCCCCACGTGCTAATGATGTAATAAAAATGCAAATTAAAGTCTTTGGTCAAAGATGACAGAGAAACAAGTATTTTGTCATTTTTACATGTCAAGGAAGATGAAGTACTGTATTGTTTTCCATACAAAGTTCCATTTAAAGTGTATGATGTATAATGCACTTTATACATGTACTGTTTATAATACATGATGTATGAACTGAGTGTGTGACTGAGTGTGTGACGTATTTAAAAGAGTAAACATCAATTACATACACATTTTACAATTGTTATTGCAGTGGTGTTCTTGTCTGATTTCAGATTGACTTTAAAAGGTTAAACATTCAGAATAAACTTAAATAAAGAAGAACAATCAATCATGCACCGACTTTACAAAATTCTGCCTACATATCAGAATGTTTTATGTCGTATACCTTTTGTAATTCATCCCTTTCAAGATTCAAGATTCAAGATTCAAAGCGTTTATTGTCATATGTACAGAAAAAAAGTGCCATTTCCTCTGTGCAATAAAATTCTTTCTTTGCTGTCCATACACAAATGCCAAGTTACGTAAAGAGTAAAGAGTTTAAAAGTATTCTTTTAAAAAATATATAAAATCAGGTGTTTGTATATCAGTCTGTAAAGAACCATTTATGTCTATGCATGTAAGAGAAGATTTTATCCTGCGTGAATTAAAATGTAATCACATTACAGATGTAACAATGGCAAACATAGCTTTTGGAGTCTTTGAGAGCTCTTTATGATTTAATTGTCTTTATAGTTTAAAAACTCTTATTGGGCCCAAGTCTGCCCACAACATTAGTCACTACGCTAAACCAACATTTTGACTTCATAAACAGTTATTTGCAACGTTAAAAGTTTTCCTAATCCTGGTCATGGGCCAGCATGGAAGGCACACTGTCCAGAACACTTGAGTTTTTTCCCTACTTCCAACTTTCCTGATCCAATTAATCAGCTCTGTACAACCCATTACTGAGCTGTCTTAAGTGTGTTAAAACAAGCAAAGCATGAAAATACACAGTACCAGAGTCTCCAGGGCCAGGGTTGCGAAAACAATTTAACTATTGTTACGAGGCAAATGATTTTTGGTAATGTACAGAAGGCCATTTCTAATCAAGAAGGTTAATGGGGGGTATCAAGCACCCTAATCCTAAAACAAAATTATTAGCATTATGCGAATATGCTAACTCATACAGTGAGTCTGTAGCTATTGTTGACTATTTCTGGGAAAAGCATAACTTTAACAACTTCTTGTTAAAGTAGGCTTGCTCCAGGGGTTGCTGTAGGTTTGCAGTAAAATGTGCACTAATGAACCCCATCTCCTCTCACATATTTACGCTTCATTTGGCAGAGTTATCTAGCTTGCAATTAATAATGTAAAAGTATTTCTTTGAGAAATATTTTGTATTTTAATTGCAGTGGTTCTAGTGCTGATGGCTTGTCTTACTTCACCTTGTTTTTTCAAGGCTTGAAAGACATTTAAAATAATACCTATATATTGTTTAAAGATTCAAGCACCGAAGACTGTGGACAGTGCCACATTTAATCAATAAGGTATCCATGTTTACAGATGGTAACATTTAGCAGATATTCTAATTTATGGTGGCAGGCAACTTGCTTGATAGCTTCTGTTCCTTCTTAGCAGTGCTACCTGAATGGGACCTAAACATCTGTATAACCCCTCTTTTACATGACTATACATGGCTTTTGTCATCACCAGTAGGTAGAAAGGTTATCAAGCCATTTAAATGAACCATAGATTGTGGAGTGAGTAATAAAATCACCATGCATACAAAAGATTAGGGGTTCAGTCCCCATTTAATCGCCTTTGCCATGTAGAAATAAAGGTCTTTGGGTCACCAGAGACTGCACTCACCTGCCATTGTTTCTTTTGAGTGTCTACTACATGCCTATAATCAAAGTAAGATATGAACATTGCCCCGCAATGGACTCGTCAAGGACATTTGATTTGTCAAGGACATTTCTCTGCCTTTCACCTTCTGACAGCTGGGATAATGCACTTTTTCCAGCACTCCCACAACCCTGGTTATGAATAAGGGCTTCAGAGAGTGGATGGATGAACTGAATATTTGCACTGACATCATATCAGGTAATAAGCTAAAAAATAAAAGTTGTCAAGTATGTTGCCTACCACCATAAATGAGATCTGCTAATGTCTAAAAATGTAAGTAAAATCAAGATCAGTACTGAAATCACCAACTATTCTACCATCAGCGAGTGGTGTTGAATCAACGATGGATCAATGTTCAACAAGATGCTTTTCCAACATTGAATTAAAACCAATATAATGAATATCAGTTTGAGAACAATTAGAATTCATCATCACAACTCTTATGTTTCCCCAACACCAAATCAAAATTGTTTCAATCTGAGTTTGCTATCTGGACTTTATTGTATTTGTGAGACACTGTTGAGAGATAGGACAGAGATAGGACAGAGATAGGACAGAGATAGGACAGAGATAAGACAGACTCAAAATGATCATTAGAGATTTTGAAAAAATATTTAAAAATATATGTACATATAAATATAAATATCCATAAATATACCCATATAGATCCCTTGCTTTATACACCACCAAATCATATAAAAGCAGACCTGCATGTTACCCAGCAGCCAAAGGGGCAGCCTATGCTACTCTCAATTATTGTTGAGCTTTTAGGTGTAGTCAAGTAATCTGCATTTGTGACATAAGTTCCCCTTATTTACATGGCTTTATACTGGACAATTAGAAAATAACATGAGGACAGAATTAATTTAGAATTTATTTAGATTTAATGTGATTTGTTGTACCTATGAAATAACAGCCTGGCTGTTTTACATAACACAATTGCTTTGGTATTTGCTATGAAATAGGGAGTGTGACTCACTCTGCGTAATTTAGTTTCATACATGAAATGGTCCCCAATAATAACTGCCCAGAATAATCATTACTCTTTATACATGGTATCAGGCATTGTCACATTTAATAACCAAAAAAGCAACACAAAATATTAAAATAATGGTTTAGTAAATTCCCATTTTGAATAGAGGGGAACTCACAGACCCTTCTAAGCCTTCAGAGAAAGTTTTAGCTCAGTGTAGTTTTAGGTCATTTAGTTTTAGCTCAATTTTATTTCAGTGTTTTTTAAACTCTCTAATTTTATTAGCAATTTTAGTTGAGTATATCCAGTATGCTGTGTCCTCTCCAACCATAGGGTTTAAGAGAGTTGTTACTGCATTTCCACTCTTTACAGCTCTTTGAGCTGCATGCATGCTGCTAATGCTAATGTAGCTTTCAGCAGTAACCTTTGACCATCTCGGACATTCGCTTAGAGATAAAAAGGGGAAAAACAATGATGCCCTGGAGGACTAAAGGGTTAAGGAAAAAGAGCAGTGAAGAATGGACAACAGTCTGGTGGGCAGCAGAGGAGACTACACACACTGTAACTCTCTTTCATTATCGTGGACAATGTGAGGTCACGGTATAAAACGGATTAGCTGACAGCACTAGTCAGACACAACTGGAAACTTCACGAGTGCAGTCTTATGTGCTTTATGGAAACAACAAGGCTATATTCCTGAATCTGCTGTGGACATTGCTGGCTTTTCATGTGTTTGGGCAGACAGAACTCGGAGTGTCTTACTCTTTTTGATAATGAGCAATGATGCCAACCCAGGTCACATTGTACTTAAGGGACATGTCTGCAGTCTGGAAATTGAGCTGTTTGCACTGGGGCTACATCAATTCTATCTGCCCAGATAGTTTTTACTTGTGATTGGCATTGTTGTTTACATTCCTCTGTTGGCCAACGAGATGACTTCATCCACTCTATGACTCCAGGACATCAGATGAGCCTACATTAATGCTTTCATCCTAATCTACAAAGACTTCAACCACATCTCCCTAAACAAGACACTGTGCACCTTCACACAGTTTGTGGACTGTGCAATCAGAGAAAACAAGCCATAGATCATCAAAGACATCAAAGCCGTCCTGAATGAGAAGAAGAAAGCATTCAGATCAGGAGACAGGGAAGCAGGTAAGGAGGTACAATGGCACTTGTCTGTGAAGTTAAAGGAGGAGAGGGACAGCTACAGGAGAAAACTGGAGCAAAGGCTGCAAAAGAACAACACCAGGTATGTGTGGAGAGGCATGAAGACAGTCACAGGCCTCAAGTTCAGCAGCCAGGGGACCAATGGAGAGGGCTTGCTCAATTTAACAGGCTAATTGAGCAAGCCTCATCCCAGCATCCCTCCTGCTCAGTGACTTTCATGGCACCCTCGAAAAAATGGCTCTCCATCTTACCTTTCTTCTTCTCCCACTATCTCACCTGCTAAAGCCTGTACCTCACCTCCAGCCAATGATGACTCTGGCATCCAAGGGCCATCCATAACCATTACTGAGGACCAAGTGAGGAAAGAACTATGCAACTTACATCCTGCAAAGGTGCCAGGCCCAGATGGCCTAAGATCACAGATGTGCAAGTTCCGCACATCCCAGCTATGTGGAGTACTTCTAAGGGTCCTCATCTTGAGCCTCAGTATCAAGAAAGTACCTGTGCTGTGAAAATCACCATAACCTTCTTCGGTTCCTGTACCGAAGAAGGTGCACCCCAGTGCCACATGAGACAACAGTCTATGTTCTTTAAAATCTCCATTGTCTTTAATACCATTCAGCTAGCCTGGTTGGGGACTAAGCTGTCTGCAATGCTGGTTCACGCTCCCTTAGTCTCATGGATTATGGATTATCTGACTGATAAGCCACAGTACATGAAACTACAGTGCTGTTTAGTACTGGGCTGCCATCTGCAGAAATTCTCAGATAACTCAACAATAGTCAGAAGTATCAGTTGCGTATAACTTGGAAAATAGAATGACTGTGGATGGTTTTGTTGACTGGTGTGAGCTGACTCAGCTGCAGCTCAACATCAGCAAGACTAAAGGTATTGGTGGTGGACCTGAGAAGATCACGGTCTCTTGTAACTCCACTGTCCATTAGGGAATGGATGTGGAGATCGCTTGGGACTACAGATACCTTGGTGTGCATGTGGGCATCAAGCTAGACTCGTCAAAGAACTCTCTGGACACATACAAGAGAGGTCAAAGTAAGCTGTACATCCTACATAGACTCCAATATTTTAGAGTCTGCAACACCACGTTCCAGATGTTCTATGAGTCTGTAGTGGCCAGTGCCATTTTCTGGGCTCCGGTGCACTTAGCAAACTGTTCAGGAAAGCTGGCTCAGTGCTGGGTGAGGAACTTGGAAACTGTAGCTCAAAGGGGAACATTGTCTAGACTTCAGTCTAGCACAGTGTTGTGGCTAAACTAAGAAGTACCTCCACACTGCCATCAGACTCTTTAACTCCTCCCTCTCTCACACACCCAAACAATAATCTGTACAATTTCCTGCTGCTACTCAATTGTGCAATTTCTGTTATCCAATATTTGTGAAAAAGGCCATGGCTAGTATGGTTTTGCTCACTGTACCTCTGCACATTTGATAAACTAAAACACTTTGTCACTTTGCCAGTAAAATGCATGCATGCACACACAGAAAAGAACTTTTACATTTGAAGCAGACCATGAGACTAATCTCCATGCATGTGCTAGACAGTATAGCATTTATGACTAAAAGAAAGAAACTGTGCTACATAACTATAAAGAAATGACAAAAGCTGTATTTTCACCACTACTTCATTGCAAACATTACAAATGTCTAGCTAGCTGGTTGCTTTGCCATGCTTCTTATAGCATTTTAGTTTTATGTGTGCTTTAAAACAAATTAATTTCTGATTTCAAGCAAATTAGGAAAAAGACAACCTGGTGAAAACAAATGATTCGTTTATTACACAAGCTACTCTAAAACTCAAATATAGCAGTGGGACGTACACCACTCTATTA
This sequence comes from Bryconaethiops microstoma, assembly GCA_037577275.1. Classification (NCBI taxonomy): domain Eukaryota; kingdom Metazoa; phylum Chordata; class Actinopteri; order Characiformes; family Alestidae; genus Bryconaethiops; species Bryconaethiops microstoma. The sequence continues at coordinate 9,175 of JBBJLS010005623.1, forward strand.
CAGTCAAAGGTTTAAGTGAAAGAGTGATTCATTGAGTGAATGAGTGAATGAGTGAATGACCATGCACTGTGTATACATGAGTATGCACACACGAGTGTGAGTGTTTGCACATGAGCGCATTCACGTGAATGGGAGAGACAGCATGAGTATACTGTGGCATGATAGCAAGAAAGTGAAGGAGTTTTCTATTTCTGTATTCCTCCTTTTGGTAGGTACTAATCACTACATATCACGAACACCCCACAAGATCTGGTGTTTTGGAGATGCTCTGACCCAGTTGTGTAGGCATCACAATTTACAATGGGATTTACAAAAATGAATTCTATTAAAGTTAATTTGAGAAAAAAAACAGCACTACAACATAAACATTAACATTTCATGTCAATGTTAAAATGTAGCTAAATGTCAAAAGTAATGAGGATGGTGTGTGGTACTGACTAAATTAAGAATCAGGGTTCTAATAGTACAATAATTATGAGCACATGTCATTGGCTGTCATACAGTGTAATTATGATTGAAATTTAATGATACCCTATTGATGAAAATGGCTCACCTGCTGTTCAAGAAGGAGTGTATTTGTGGGAATAGCAGCCAGTGCCTTGTAGGTGGATCTGATCTTGTATGGCTATTAGAAGAAATTATTAGAAAGAATGTATTTTAGGAAATAATCAAATTCAGAAAATTAGAATGTGCACAATGTCTGAGCTCCCATGCCATTGAAACATGCTGATGTGGACACCAAACTTGCCCCTCAGAAAGAATGTATATCACTCTGCCTGTCAGTTAGTGAGCTGATGAAGATCACGTTTCCTGGCAATGTGGGGGGCCTTGGGTGAGAAACATGCTAGTCATAAAACGAATGCCTCCCTGTTCTAATGGTTCTTAAGGCATGCAGGTAGCATGCAGGAGAGAATCTTGTGAGCAAGCATGTTACCTTTCTGTTTTTGCTTCCCCTCTCTGTACAGTCTGGTGTACCTTCCCGTAGGGAAGGGGAAGGTGAAGAACAGAATGAGTAAGAAGGGGAAGGGGAGAGCTGGCGGCTGGGAATTGCTGGAGAAGGAGAGAGGGTGTAGTAGTCTGGAGTAGGGGAGCATGAGCTTGGTCTGGGTGAGGCAGGAGGGATACCAGGTGTGTAGGCCAGGCGCGTGAGGCCAGTCGGCTCAGAAGAAGGAGACAGTTTGAGGGCCGTGGATGCTGAAAGAACACGCTCTAGGTCAAGCAGGGCTTTTCTGCCATTTTGCAATAAGGAACTTGGCTTGTTATCTACTTGCTTAATGACCACTGGACTAACAACATCTTTGGGCTGTTGAGCAGGTTTGAGGTCAGGAATGGTAGAATGATCATGTGGCATCTGTCCATGTTTTATATCCAAGGATGGTACTGCATTCTCCAGAATGGGAGAGAGGTCTTTTAACTTCTCTCGAGATCCTTGATTGTTATGTGGCTTTTTTGAATGCTCTGCAACTGTGGCTGCAGAGTAAGCACATGACTCTGGTGTGGGTGTTTGGCCCTCTGAGCTACAGCAGGACAGATGGCTTGATTTAGGGGACAGGGACCTCGGAGTGGAGAAAGATGAAAAGAGCAAAGAGCTAGGCATTGTTCGCATGTGATTGTCTTGACAGACTGGCTTGGACAGGTGATCCAGAGCAGGTTCAGAAGGGGAGGAACTTGGCAAGGTCAACAAGCTGCTATCCTCTGGTGATGGAATGTCCCTACTGACTGCAGAACTTTTACAGTTAAACATGTTTGATGTAGCCAGTAGTGTTGAAGTGATGCTAACCTTGTTATGTTTTTTGGATGACATGGGTGGAATATTAGGGGTTAACCATGGCCATTTTGGTTTTGTAGTAGGATCAGCCTCTGTACAAGCTGTGCTTTTAGAAGCCTCCATAGGAGCAATGGCAGAGGCTGCTGAACAGGCCATGCAGGAGGACACGCTGACTGGGCTAATGGGCCAGCAGGGAGAGTAAGGTCTCTGTAAAGCAGAAGACAGAATTGGCAGACGGCCCTTCCTGAGAATGGCTGTTAATAAGGATAGGTGAGTGGGTGGGGGCCTATGGCGCGCACGAGTAGAAAGAGGACACAGTGAATTGGCTTGACTGTCACAACACCGTGTCTGTCCAGAGAGTGGCATGTGCACCAAACAAGAACCCGGGGCAAGTGTGTGGCGCTTGATTCTCAGCACTGTTGGAGTAAAGGCTCCCGACCTCACTGAGGAGCATGGTGAGACGGTTCCACTGAAGGGAACCGGAGAATCACTGGGAGATAACATTTGCAGGGCAGACCAGCTTCTGTCCTGCTCCCAACCTTCAGAGAGGATGGACTCCTTGGACGAAGCAATAGATGGGAAAAGATCAACAGAGCTGGCTGGGCTTAGGACCTCTTCCTCTCTTTGGGACGCACTATTTAAAAACCGCCCAGAGCTGACCTCAGCACCATCAAAAGTGTTGTGACATTCTAGCCCAGAGATGCCTGGCTGTTTGTTTTCAGTTAGCTCCATGGTTACAGGGCTAGGCCTGGGGCTTGGGCAACTCCTTTCAACATGAGCTGTGGCAGGAGTAGGGGATGGAGAAAGAGCTGAATTATCAGTAGATGTGAGCTGAGAAGGAAAAACACAGGTGATGAAAAAAGATTCCCGTATTTAAATTAATATTACAATAAAAAGTCTTTTGAAGACCACTGCATGTGATATCAAAAGATATGAAGTTATCTGAAGCCATAAAGGGTTTGTTTAAAATTAATATCTTCCTCTATACTTCAGTTCACCACCACTGGCATTACTTTTGCATCTCTGTTCGTTATCAGTTTTATCATCTGTCTTCTACATATTTTTCATTATCTTGAAGAGATTTTCAAAAAATATATAAAGTAGAATTTTTTCAAGTCTATGAAAAAGACAACTGTCATAATCTACTATGTACGAAGTTTATGAACTCACACTCTTCTTGGTACTAGAGTTAGCTGGGTGCTGGAAGGACAAATAAATTTAGAAGCTCTGATTCTGAAGTTTTCTTGACAAAGCACATTTGTCCTTCTCCGGTTGAGTAACTGGCTTCCTTCTATTTAAACTTAAAAGCAAATACCATTGAGGACAAGTAATGACAATGACAGTGGATACATTTCTCGAGTTTGTATATTCCCTGAGGGTGTAAAAACAAAGCAAAATTCATACTGACCTTCATTTGAGTGTTTTTGTTCGTCTCCCAGGACTCTGTGTCTTCAGAATCTATAACATATATAACCTCGGCCTTGTAAACACCTTTGTCTGTCATACTGTCTTCAGATGCCTCTGGGTCTCCTAAAAGCTGTTAGGGATATAGGGAATTATTCTAAGCAATGCAGAATTTGAAACATCGGCAACTCCAAAGTGGTACTCGCAAACAGTGTGTGTGTGTGTGTGTGTGTGTGTGTGTGTGTGTGTGTGTGTGTGTGTGTGTACCTCCCTCTCGCCTACACATCTTTTTGAGGCCTGTCCCTCATGCATAGCTCACATGTAAGTGCACATGACCCTGCTACATTGTGTAAGAGCTCGAGCAGATGCTTCTTGCGTGCAAAGAGTGCACTGCCTTAGGACTCCTGAGAGAACTTTATTCTTTGTCAAAAACAGTTAGAACATACTTATAATAGGAAACAAATGTGGCTGGTACAACCCAAGCCTAGAGTTCTTACTGCCATGTTGCTTTATGTAAATGTGCTTTTTTCTGTACAAAAGTATATACATGTATTAATATATTTACTTATGTAATTACTTCACTTAAAATTATATAACTTTAAATTGCATTACACTGTTATGTTGTGCTAAAAAAACAAGCTTCGACCACATGTCTTGATTAGCCTAAGAGCCCTTACCTTCGGTCTGCTTGACCTATTTTCCCACGCTGATATAAGCCTGTTTTCTGAAGGCAGCTTTTTCAGGATGGGCAGGAAGGTGAATGACTTGAGCTTGGTTGCAAAAACAGTGGAGACCTAAATGAAGTAAACAGTTTTTTAATGTCAGACCATTCGAACTGGATAAATGTAAGATAAAAGTCATGGTCATCTTTCTTTTGACACCTTTTCATTGTCCCCTAAAGAAGCCACAAAAGAATGCCAAAAAAATAAATTAGATAAAGGATACTTTTGTCTCAGTAACATGAAAAGGTATATAAACCAAGGACACAGTACTGTTCTGGAAATGAGAAAGATAATAGCTTTTAGCCAACCCCTTCCCAAAGATTAATTAATCTCCACATCTGCTTGAGCTTAGTGTCCTTCCACGTTCAGTGAAATACTATTCAAGGGCTTTTGATTAAAAGGTGATGCCACAACCCCATTTCTCTCTGTTGCAGAATGTCAAAGTGAAAAGTGTATCTCAGATCCACTCTGTGTTTAAGCAGCTAAGGAACCTAAGGAAAAAATAGACTTCTATAAATGATACTCTGAATAATAAAGGTTCCTAAATAGTTCTTGGCTTGGGTACGGTTCTAGAAAAATGTTGAACTGGTTTAAATGTTTGCTTTATTTGGAAGGCCTTTAATCTTTAAAAGAGTTCTTTGCACATGTGTCCTTTAAAGAAACTAAGTTGATCAAAAAAAGGGTTAAGGTGCTGCATTATTCGCAAGAACTACTTGGTACCATTATTTTTTATTAAAAAAACATCTCTTGAGAAATGCATAACATGAGACTCAGACTAGACTGTTAGAAAAATGAGACTACATAGATACATTTTTGTCTCCCATGGCACTCAAAAAGTATGGCATGACTCAAGTTGGTTCAGCTAAAACAAATGTTTGTGCATTGCCCCCCACGCGTCTCCTTCCACCCACCAGAACATTGCTTGCTTTGCTAGCTGCCACCGACCCTCTCATGTATGAGAGATGGCTCTTTTTTATGACACGAAAGATAGCTTGTTAAGTGAGAATTAAATGGCCATAACTTGTGATTGGTTGACCAGTATATTAAATTTTTATAATGTTCAATATCTGCACAAATTTGACTGGATTTACTAATTACAAATTAATGCACCACATTTTCATTTTTCTTATGAAAGCATGAGCTATGTGAAGTTGTGAAAAACCACAGTACACAATCTCTCGACGCTTATTGCGCTATAGTATTATAACCTATAGTATTATATAAATGAGATCCGCTTGATCAAAAACATTTTACCAGCATTACTTTGGTTTACATGCTTTGGTTCAATGTTAAACATGCTAGCAAACCTAAAATGCAACAATTAATTGTCTTCTACTTTCATGCAGACCCAGATTGCATTCACTCTCTCTGGGGAAAGGCAGATAACTACTGTAACTTTTAAATAAATGACAAAACACATTTTTAAAATAAATAGTGACAATGCAGTGGAATGTTTGAATTGTATCATTTGACTAAAGGTACTGAAAAATTGATCCAGTCAATGTCAATGTTTGTACCTATTATAAAAAGTTTCGGCTTCTTTCCTATTTTCAGGTTGTTATGGTTTTGTTTTCTTGTCAGATAATGCCATAGAGGTTTTGTTTAAGAAAGTTCTTGCAAATGTGTCATGTTCCCCACAGCACAGCTGTTTACTGCATGTTAAATAACTTTTTTTAAAAGTCGCATTTAATCTCTTGTCATTACATCATTATTATTATTATGTTTTCCTTCCAAACTAAACCCCATTGGGAAAAACATCGTCAAAATATGAAGTAATTAAAGTTTAAGAAGATTTCTTACCTGACTTTTCAGAGCACCATTACATGAGTTATTCAAGCTAATATAGTGAATTTTCTCCAAATTATGTATGGGCTGTTGTGCTTTATGCCTAGGTGGAATGAAGGCAAAACAGAAAATCCATTCACTATGCATGAAAGTGGGAAGCAAAGGTTGCGTCTGCACAAACAATGCTGATTGTTGACTTTCTGGCTTGGGAAACGGGAATTTATCCTTATGTGAGCTTCTGTTGTTAATGGATTCTCAGTTTTAAACAATACATTATCTCACTGATCTCAACTATTTTGCATCTGATCCCAAGCTTAAGACCCCAGAATAATATTTACAGAAGACAAAATTGTCATAATTTTCATATGAAATGTGTCATCATGTCAAAAATATTTTAGGAATCTAAAATATTTTGTCTTTTGTAAATATTTTGTCATTAGAAAACCTTTGTCTGTAGAGGTATTTCTCAACCCTGGCCCAGGAGGCACCCTGCCCTGTGTTTTCCTTCAGCTTAGTCATGGGCTGTTAATGAGCTAGTTAGCTGGATCAGGTATGTAGAAAGCAGTGGAAACATTCAAATATGCAGGGCCTCCAGTGACAGCCTTGAGAAATATTGGCCTTCAGAACATCCCATTGAATGACTATAGGGGGTTTAGGAGAAAACAATGTCAAAAGTTTTTTGTGAGCACCACTGAACGATAAGGAAGTAGATCAGCATTTTACAAAATGAATGCATATAGCACACAGGCTAAAAGGCTATTCCATAACATTCTTAAGTATTCTTTCTAAACTGCAAAATAAAGAGTATGTCATTTGAATACTTATTATAATTTTCAAATGCTTCACTAATATGTGTTAAGCTGGCCTAAGTAGTATTAAAGTCTCAGTGGGACATGAGTACTACTGTTAGCTTGACACTAACATTAGTGAAATCTCCATAGAACAGCTGGCAGAAATATTACTTATGGGGACTATACGTTCTGCAACCGATTTTGGCGTGTTGGATATCACTGGAAGAGCCAAACATCACTAACTAGGGTGGTAGTAGCCTAGTGGATGAAACACATGCCTGTGAACCTGACGATCACAAAGTCTCAGATTCAAACCCCCACTTTCTACCATTGTGTCCTTGAGCAAGACAAATAGCTCCAGGGGAACTGTCCCTGTAACTAATGATTGTAAGTTGCTCTGGATAAGAGCATCTGCTAAATGCCCCCTTTACTAACTCAGGTACACCCATCTACACTTTGGCGGAATTTGAAGATGCTAGCCTTACTCTTTTGGACACAGTGGCTAAGTAGAGGTGCCTATCCTTCCAACCTGGATGTCAGGATGTAACAATCCTACTCTATGGCCTCCGGAGGGTGCTATAGAGGGCGACTGGTTACTCTCCTGCACCCTGCAACCAAGAGTGGTTGCTCTGAGATGGACATGGACTTATCTTTGTTGCAGTTC
>JBBJLS010005699.1:0-16301 GCA_037577275.1 Bryconaethiops microstoma
TCAACTCACTGGTGCCTCATTCAGTTTCCCCTGTGGTCAGTACTGGCAGCCTGATACCACTTTATTCATGTCCAATACTGATACCGATACCAGACCATCAAGGATCTGATCCTGATATCAATCTGATCCAGTCTTTTTTAGTGTTCTACACTGTTTGTGCAAGAGTCTGTATTTTAGTGCACTGTGTAGGGAGCAGGGAGCTGTTTGGGACCCAGCCCTGCTGCTCGTCTGTGTTACTCGTGTCTGTGTGTTTCTCATTGTGGCGCTTTGTTCAGATTTAGTTTAGTGTTTATGTGGTGGTTCAGGCTTTTGATACAGCGATCTTGGCCTAAGTATTGGATCGATATAGATCGCATTGGATCGGAACACCCCCAGTTCTGCTGTGGTTGTTGTGTCTGTCACCAGTGTTTGTGTTTTATTGACACGTTCATCACCTAAACAAATCCCAAAGAACATTACAGCTCCAACAAACAGTGCCGACCTTCTTGCAGAACCCCCAGGACTCCACAAGCCCAGCTGCTTCTCTTAGCAACGGATAACCAAGGCGAGCCACGTCCGTGTGACAAACAAATCATATCTGGCATAAAAGCCTCCACTTTAGATGCAGGTAGGCTATTTGTTGCGAAAGGTGTCACTGCAGCTGTTAAGAGAATCAATTGAAGAGCGTGTTAATTTCCCGGCACTATCAAAAGACCCACGAAGGGCCACATAAAAGACATAAATGTGCTGTGCGCATGATAAACGGAGAGGACATGAGTATGACTAAAATATTCCGCTCAGCATCCCAGCCAGTGCAGACAAGCCCACAGGAGCTCAGAGACTCAGGGGAGGAACTTTCAAACACACCAACCAGCCGGACTCACAAACTCACCCCGTCTCCCTGGTACCATTCAAAGAAAACTGATGATGCTGTTGGAACAAAACGTTGCAACAATTTTAATTTTTACATCATTTGAAAACAACAGTTGACCTTCATATTATGTCAAAAATGAGGAATGAACAGATCTATCAATCAATCTATCAATGTATCTTTCTGAGAACATGGTTGTTTTTGATTGACAGTGTGTAGGAAATATTATAAATATTATATTATTGTAATGGTACAATAAAAAAAACCGATTATACATCTATATTAGTTGACCTATATGGTGCCTATGATAATTCTATGATAGTGTTTCCAATAAAGTGGCCAGTGAGTGGACGCACAAGATCGTTGTTTCTAATAAAGCATCCAGTAAGAGAAAACTCAAGGCAGGTGTTTCCAGTATAGTGACCAGTGAGAAGAAGTTAAGGTAGCTGTTTCTAATAAAGTGGCCAGTGAGTGGAATGTATATACTGTATTAACATTGTCATTTGTCAAGAATGTGAGGCCAACCTCACACTGCCAGCTCCAGATGATCATATGAAAAAACACCATGCAGCTCTTAAAAATCGCAGCCAATATTTCACAGATCTTCCGAAATCAATGTGGAACATCAGGGATTCATGCCAGCAATGAAATATTGAGAAAAATCAAGTGCTATCACGGAGTCGTTATCCAGCTTTAAACACACTGAGGCTTTGTTGTCTCCCGCATGTCTAGACTACTGATGCACACAGACATCAAGACAAGGTTAAAAAACTGAAGCCACTCGTGCAGCGCACTCCCACATCATCATTAACTGGCGTACGAGCTTCACACGTCCATGCATCACTGATGCGACTTCCAGGAAGGCCCCTCTTTCATATCGCCGGCTGTTTGTCACTGTTTTCCATATTTTCCTCGACAGCACATCTATCAAACCTACGTTCGGCAGATCACGGCGGATCCAGTCCTCCATTTCAAAGCCTCGTTGTTCCGTGCAGTTTTATTCTTCGCTGTTGGCGGAGAGAACGCATGCCCTGGGGGCAACAGAAGTTTTGATGCCGTATTTTTGCGGGACAGTTCTGTTCCCAGTGCGTATTTAAAACCCTTTGATGGTCCTGTTAGTAACTTCATTTCCAAGGGAAATGTACATTCAGTATCTCCAATATGTACTGCTACAGTATTCAGTTGCCTGGCCCAGTATCCAGCATATACTGGTACAGTGTGCAGTTTATAGTATATACTGGTACAGTGTGTGCAGAATATACAGGTACAGTGTGCAGTATACAGTATATACTGGTGTTGTATACAGTATACACTGGTACAGAGTGCAGTATACAGTATATACTGGTGTTATATACAGTATATACTGGTGTTGTATACAGTATATACTGGTATAGTGTGCAGTATACAGAATATACTGGTGTGTACAGTATATACTGGTATAGTGTGCAGTATATAGTATATACTGGTGTTGTATGCAGTATATACTGGTACAGAGTGCAGTATACAGAATATATTGGTGTTGTATACAGTATATACTGGTACAGTGTGGAGTATGCAGTATGTACTGGTGCAGTATACAGTATATACACTGGTACAGTGCGGAGTTTATAGTATAAACACTGGTACAGTGTGGCGTATATAGTATGTACGGGTACAGTGTGCATTATATACTATATATAGTAGTGCGCCTTATATACAGCTATAGAATATACTGGTGCAGTCTACAGTATATACTGGTGTAGTATGGAGTATATACCGGTGCAGTGTATTCAAAGGACATTTGCAAATTGGAACGGCCTTCAGTGTTCCAGCCCTCTTGGATTGTGGCCTAGCTGTTGGAACACATGACAAAATGTTCTGAATTATTTGACTCACCATGTCAAAAAATCTAAAATAGCCATAAAAAAGCAGTATCTCATTATAGCCAGTGTAACATATTAGACATACGTGCACCCAGGACGCCTCACAACAACTCATTTCTGTATTAATGCAGCAAAAGCCACTGAGCTGTGAATGAAATCATCTCTTACTGTTCTGCAGCTTGCAGGGAACCCCGGGTGAACGGGCAGATTGACTTTTTTAGTAGCCCAGGACCAAAAAGGCTGAAAGATAGTAAAAAACCATTAAATACAGACTTTGGATTAAAGTACTGACCACAAAACTGGAATCTAAGAAAGTAACGAAATGTCCCGAAAGTTTCAAATGTGTGTGTTTTAGGCGAGATTCAGTCTCAAATGTCATTTGGGGCACAGCCCCAGTGTGGGGTCACGGTGGAAAATTAATGAGCAAAAACTGCTTGTAAAGTATGAACTAGTTGTACAGTAATGATAATTTAAGGAGCAAAAGCCACTTAACAAGCAAAAGTTTGTGCGTTACACACTACTATACTGCCATATGTTCATTATTTTATGGTTAAAAGTGAAACATTTTTTGTCTTCCACGGTTGCTTGACAAGTTCAGCATACTCTATTTGTACTCTACATTCCTTAGCGTAAGAACTGTTTATCACAATTATTTTTAATACTAATTTAAATTATGTAATGAAAATGTAGTATTTTATCAAATGTAATGCTATTTGCCACATCAAGCTGGGCCTTTCTGGATTTTGCTATGAAAGTTTTACTTGGAAAATACAGTGGGATAAAATGGATGGTCTGTTCATAATGAAAGTGTCACACAGTGTAAAGAACGGCTGGTTTGTTCGAATGATGCAGAAAAACATTAATCAAGATGGTTTTCTTCAGATCTGAACAGAAAAGTCAAATTAAAGACTTCATTAAAGGGCTAAAATGAGTGAAGTGATACTCTTCCCATAAAGCGCAGTGGTGCAGAGCGGCTGTGATCACACAGGCAAAAAAAAAAGTGCAAGAGGGAGAGAAAAGGTCCCCACTCCCCAAAGAGCCCATTCAGCTTATTTCTGCATAATTACCTCCAAGTGATTACGGAAATCAATTCTGTGCATCTCCAGCCTGCTCTGCTTTTTAATTAAAGCCAACATACCTGGCCGGGGCAGCAGAGCCGCAACCTCAAAGAGAAACCCCTCAAATCCCTGGGGTTTCCTATAAAGTTGCCATATAAATTTATCAGAGACCCTTTCCATGCAGGTGTATGGTTAAAAATTTCATAATGTAGCCAAGTGCACCACATTTCAACATTTTAACCAAAGCAGTTGTTGAGATACATCAATTGCAGCGCCCCCTATGGATAAACCTTCATGAAATTTGGCATGTTTCCAAAGAGTGTGGTAGTGATGCAGCCTGTCAAATATTGTGAAATTATGCATCACAAGATATTGGCAAGTGAAGCGCTAGATTTTCGCACCGAAATGATTCACTAGGTGGCGCTACTCCACAAGAGAATTGTAATGAGCAGGAGTTATGCACCTCCTAGAGGTCAACTTCCCAAACAAATGATGTAATTTTTGGCAAACTGTTTTGCCAACTATTGCTTAAAAAGTGTCTACCTCACTTTAGGGGGCGCTAGAGTAAAGGGACATGTCCACCTAGGGATACAAACCTCTTATTCCATATCAGCCATCCCTGGGGCTACAAGCTCACCAAACTTAATTCACTTTTCCACAGGTCTACATGAACCGTTCTGCATCTAAACTGTACCCGTGATGCACGGCACGGGTTCTTGTGCCAGTTGAAAATCACCAATAGTCTAAATGTATGATAATATGACTCGGCTTGAAATATGGTCATTTCAAAGTTATTTTTTTTAGCACGTAAGTTCACACAAATGTCTCAAATAGGCTAAAATTTAGCATAAGGGTCCTTTAGTGGTACTGAATGTGTGAGAAGCACCTGCACACTGGATTCAGACCTCAGTACTGACGGGTGATGATGTTCTGAATGGTGCTGTATGTCCAGTCATATGGATTTTACTCCAGTTGCTATGCACTAGGTGTGCAGTGACTCAACAACATCTGGAAAAAAAGACATCAATAAGCCATTCAAAGAGGCACTCGTTCCTTCAGCCAATTCCATCATGAACTGAACACCAGACCACACTGCCAGCCTTTCTTTCAGACCCAGCAGCTTCGTGTGTGAGGTTCCAGCACTTTTGAAAAAATACATTGTTTAAATTCATCATTTAGTCCAAACATGTTTGTGCTTTTTTGACATCTTAATTCATGCAATGACCTTCTAAAAGCATTGCGAACTTTAAAAATATGGCGCTGAGCACTCATTTCTTCACATTTTGCTTCCAGAGATCCAGACTTTCTTGTACTTTATTGTGGTCTTGAGGAACACTTCTACAGGCTTCCTTAAGGATGTTCAAAGACTCCCATTTTCAGTCCAGTACCTGAATCTGACCAGTTTCAGAGAAATGTTTTTGTTTGTTAAGACACACAGTGACCTACATATGAATCATTCAAGCAGAACAAAGACCATCTAACTGAAGTCCTGAACCAGTGAAGAAACAGGAGCAGATGATTCCAGATGATCAGGCGGTGATCAGTATACTGGTTGTGCTGAATGCTGAGTGGTTGGACCTCCTTCATCTAGGCTCCTTTTATCTTTAGACACTTTGCAGCCTGTCACAGTAAAACATTTTGTTCCCATTTCTTTCATTTAATCTCCTCAGTATGACAAAGATAAAACAGTTTGACAGAAAACAGCATTTTTCATTTATTAATTCATTTATGGCATTAGGCAGATGCCCTTATCCAAAGCCAATTACAATCACTAGTTACAGGAATGGGGTGTTAAGTGTCTCGCTGAAGGACACAATGGCAGAAAGAGGTTTGAACCAACAAGGTGAAAAGCAAAATGAAATGCAAAGAAATGAGGGAGTTCAAGACTTTTGCACAGCATCATATGTCAGTGGGGGTTAACTGTAGTGGCATAAATTTAAAAATTGGCAAAACAAGGAATTTGGACAAATTTTGGCCAGGTTATAGCAGTTTTCTCTCCAGACTATAAATACAGGCTTCTTCTCTAGTCTGCAACAAAATACTGCACGAGAAACGGGGTTTTTAGTAGGTCATGAAGGAACCAGGAACAGGTGAGAATAATCGGGCTAATTAACCCCACCTGGCCACTTCCACACTACAGCACACCCCTGCTGAACCGCCTCCTTCCCAATAAGACTCGTGTTTATAAGGAAAATAGTGTGGTGTAAAAACATATCATATAATCGTATAAGGAGTTCACATTATAAAAGTGTGGTGGTCAGAGTGCCACCTGCTGTTTGTATTTAACCTTTAGAACCTTAATCTGGTTTCAGTAAATATAACCGATGTAAAACACCTTAGAACCGGTGTTTACCCTCAGAACTCAGAATATATCAGTAAAGACTTTTGCACGGTGCTGTATATTCTGTATACACTAAACACTGAATCTTAAAAAATTAACTTTGTGATTCACTTTAGGGGTTTTAAAGCGAAGGAACACACCCACCTAGAGACACAGATCTTTTGTTCCCTATTATAGACGCCCCATGTGTAGCTACAAACACACCAAACTTCACGTGGACTGAAGAAGAAATAAATAATGAAATAATCAACCAAAAATAATTCATCTGATTCATGTACTGTATTAAACCATCTCTGGATGGAGATATGTATTAAACCATCTCTCCATCCAGAGATCAGTTTTCCACTAATGATCGCACACACCTGACCAGGTGATCAAGCTCAGATAAATAGGATTCAAACATTTTCTTTGTGATGTACAAATCTCAAAGTGCTCAAAGTTAAAAATCTCTACATCTCTTTCAAACAACACAAGGAATTAAAAGTGGGGTTAATTTTTTTTTAATTCATGGTTTTTTATAATTTATTTTGGACTCCTGTGGGCCCGTGAACAAAGCCAACAACAGGTGGCATAAGAAAGTGGTTTGGTTTGAAGAGGCCTGCAAGTGAAATGCACGATTCTAGATTATGTGCAGCGCCCCCTAGACTGGGCGCTAGACTATTCTCACTTAGAGAATAAATAATAGAGAATAACTGAATAAATACTAGAGAATAAATATTAGAGAACAAATTCTAATAACCTGATGTTACACATGTGAGAAAAGAGCTGCTGAAGCTGTTCACAGATCTGAGGCATGAAATGGTTCGGTGTTAGGCTGTGCAAACAGTTATTAAAGTGGAAACTCAGAGGTAAAGTTTCCTGCTCACAATAGCCTTTTCTTTGTCTCATGAGAAATAAATAATCTTCTTATTTGTTTTGCTTTCGACACACTAGCTAGTTTGGCTAGTGTACTAACTTTTAGCCATTAGTTTGCGTGCTACATTTTTGCTATTAGCATGTATGCTATCTTCTCACCAGTACCTACTCTTTTGTTTTCTTTCTCCTTGGTAGTTTGTCTAGTGTGATGTCCACATAAGCTTGTATGCTTTTGGTTCGCTGTTAGCTTGTGTGCTATCTTGTCACCATTAGCTAGTTTTCTCTCTTGTCACCACTAACTACTTAGCTATCTTCTAGCCATTAGCTTGTCTGCTATCATGTTGCTATTAGCTTGTTTGATACCACCAATAGTTACTGTGCTATCTTCCTACCAATAACTATTTTGGCTCATGTGTTATACTGTCACCATTATCTTGTTTCCTATATTGTTGCCATTAGCTAGTTTGTTATCTCTTTGCTAGCAAGATGATGGCTAGAGTGCTATCATCTTGCCATTAGCTACTGTATTATTGTCTTATCACAAGCTATTTTGACTAATGTGCTATCTTGTTGCCACTAGCTAGTTTGCTATCCTCTCGTTATTATCTAGTGTGCGGTTATATTGCTATTAGCTTGTGTCAGTTTTCTGGATAGCTGGCTTACTATTTAAACTGAGTTCAGACAAGTGTCTCTTTATGTTTAATGTCTATTATATGTTTGAAGTCCCATTTTGTAACAGTTGCGTTGAATTTTTTCTTTTATTTCTGAAACTTTTGAAGTTGCTGTGAATAATAATGAAAAAGCACAAATCCTGAGGAACTGCAGTGACTGTCTCTGGGGCTAAATAAAAGAATAAAAACGTGTTTTGGCACAGGAGAATCCTGTTTTACTCTCATTCCAATGCCACCCAAGTCTCAGATTTGCATCGGAGTCTCAATTTTAGAGAGAGTTTTTGAAGTCGTACTTGCTTTACCAATTAAGTGCTGTGTTAATGCCGCTGGGAAGCAGAGCTCCGTCCTGTCACAGCACTTACTGTCCCTTCCGTCCCGCCGAGAAAATTACATTTCTCATCCTATTCTTCTCACATCACCAATTATCAAACATGAAAACACTGCTTAAGTTAATTCAGGGTCTACAATACACTGGGCAGGGCAGTGCTTTATTCTTAGAACTTCAGCCACCTCTCATTTCTTTAGATTTTGCTTTGAATCACCTTGTTATTGCAAAAATACTATTTTCTGCCTGTTAAACCATCTTCTTTGTCATACTGAGGAGATTAAATGAAAGAAATGTAAACAAATGTTTTACTGTGACAGGCTGCAAAATGCCTAAAGACACAATGAGTCTAGATAAAGGAATTCATACCACTCAGCATTTAGCACAACCAGTATACTGATTACCACCTGTTTCTTCACTGGTTCAGGACTTCAGTTAGATTGTCTTTGTTCTGCTTGAATGATTCATAGGTCACTGTATGTCTTAAAGGGGACATATTATGCAAATCTCACTTTAGTTATAATTGGTCTATGGACTATACAAAACATATTAATGAAGTCATTTGCACAAAATCACTTTCACATAAAGAGATCTTACCAGCTTTATTCTTGACATCCCTTTCAAAATGAGCCCTTTAAGAGCTCTGTCACTTTTATGCAAATAAGCTGTTGTTGGCCACGCTATCCAGCCCTATATGTTCGACACCGAGTCGGACCCAGAGCAAGATGAACACAACACTTCATGAGTGACTTGCCTTTGCCTGTAGCCATAGCGCTCTGCGTCTAATCTGTGCTCGTAAAACCAGCAGACAAAAATGGCAGATCTTTAACTAATCTAGTGGGTGGGGGCTCGACAGATGAGAGGTGGTTCTATGCAAATTTACTCATTATGAAATCACAATGGAGGGCCGTCCAAATGGCTCGTAGAAGCATATGATTCCAGACACCAAAATCTTTCAATTGATTCACAGAAAATGGGTGGATGTTTTTTTTTCGCACTTGGAGTGTTTATAGTAGCAGTAGAGACCCAAATGGAAACACCAAAGGATGCAAAAAGTGAGTTTTGCATAATATGTCCCCTTTAACAAACAAAAACATTCCTCTGAAACTGGTCAGGTTCAGGGACTGGACTGAGAATGAGTTTTGAAAGTCCTTCAGGAAGATTGAAGAGAACTGCTCCTCAAGACCACATTAAAAAGTCTGGATCTCTGGAAGCAAAATATGAAGGAATGAAGGGATTCAAGACTTTTGCACAGTACCGTATGTCCCCTGATACTTTAAAATTCGTCTTATTCCAGCTGTGTGCCAGTGAGCCTCAGTGAGGCCATGTTTGAGGGCCGTCTGCTTTAAAGTAAGATGCGAGTCTGAAGCCCAAGGCTGAGTCTGCCAATCTTGTGAGCTGACAGAGGCCACTTGGCAGCTAAATCAAGACTGACAGTGTCTAATGAAGACAGAGAGCGTTATTCATAGCTTCAATTTCACACTCAGCAGCGTCCGCTGCCTGGGACAGGGGTTCATGTTAGCAGCAGCACGTGCTGGGGACGTTTAAACCGGCTAAGGTCAAATCTTCTGCTGTGTAATTAATTTCACCAGCTGTGCTGCCGAGCTCCGCTGTTTTGCTGGTGTCATGTTTGACTTCGAGCCCTCAGGCTGCAAAACTGATCCAGACACTTTCAGCAGTCATATGGTGTGCCGTGTTATGTACTGTGTTATGGATACAGCAGTATCTGTAATCAAATGTATAGATTTAAAGGGGTAGAGGGGGCGTGTCCACCAATATTTGGATGAGGACAAATCATCTCTCCACGATAATTTGATGTAAACAGATTTGGGATACTCGGGACAGCCGATAGGCTTTGGAACATCCTTCAAGAAGCCTGGAGAACTGTTCCTGAAGAACTTAAAGAAATGACATGAGAGCTTGTCTAAGAGAGTTCAGGCTGCAAACGGTGTTCCTAATAGAGCTCAGAACACACACTGACTTTATAGCTGTTAGAATTAAACATATGAATGTATTCATACACAATCATTTGCATTACTCAATTAAAACATTTCTGAGCTGAAAGGGCAGCTCAGAAATGTTCCTTGTTAGAAATTAAAACCCACCACTTTATTTCAAGGATTTCCTTGACGGTGATCTACTATTTTAATATAATTGATTCATTAAAACATGCCTTAAAGGATGGTGACAAACATTTTTAACCCAGTTCACCAACGCAGTGCACTGTTAATGGGAAAATATGTGTGTTTGTGTTTGATTGTTTGTTTTTCCATCAAATTCTTGACAGCTTCTACTGCATCATTTTCTGAACATTGTGGTCACACCTATCATGATTGATCTTTTCTTTGTGTTTAATGTACCATTTGACTTACTAAAATCTGCCCCCAAAGTAAGTCTGGTGTGTGTGTGTGTGTGTGTGTGTGTGTGTGTGTGTGTGTGTGTGTCTCCATATTAATCATAGTAAACTGTATCAGTGTGTGGAATCCAAGCTTCTGTGTTTGTATCACTGTATTGAAGAATCTCCGTGCTGTCCTTATTGTTGGATGTGCTCTGAGTGACATATTCAGAATGCAGTTCACATCTC
Source organism: Bryconaethiops microstoma (assembly GCA_037577275.1). Classification (NCBI taxonomy): domain Eukaryota; kingdom Metazoa; phylum Chordata; class Actinopteri; order Characiformes; family Alestidae; genus Bryconaethiops; species Bryconaethiops microstoma. The sequence continues at coordinate 10,547 of JBBJLS010005699.1, forward strand.
TATGGAAACTGCTCATTAATCTTTATTGTATCAGAGGAATGATAAAAGACCACTGAAGTGTAAAATATGTTCCTATTTGTGCATTTACTTTTGTAAAATTATCGTCTGTGAATTTTTGGCTTTGTTGGTTCCTATTCTTTATGTACCAAAATAAATGCAACCATAGTAGCATCGAGAAACCATTCAGTTAAACAATTGAGTGGATTTCCAGACAGAAATAGGCACTTTTCTGCCTCTAAAAGGATTACTGAGAAAAATCTGCTGTAAATTTGACCCATGAAATACATATCGTAACGAAACAGTGATTTTTAAAAGCGGGATTTCCATGCAGCATAGTTAATCGACTGTAAACATCGCTAATTGGCTCATAAGTGTGAACATGAATGGTGTGGGAGTTTAGGCTTGTTCTTTATAGAAGTCACTTTCACTTTCATTTATACTCCTGTTTAGCACATTCAGACCATCTGACTGTTTCCCTCAGCTCTACAGAACCGTTCTGTATCTAAACTGTACTGTGATGGTACTGAAGTTGTGTCATGTTTTGTTGTTCCAGTGTATCTCAGTCCGATAACGGAGTTTCTGACTCAATTCTTTCCACAGTTTATGGCCGGGTGTCCCAAAACCACGTCCATTGAGTCGAACCGGTGGAAAGATTTTCTGTCAGAGCCGCTTTTGTTATTATCTTTTATTATTTATAGTCTTGTTTGAGTGTTTAATTTTTTCTCTGCATTCTTTATCCGTGTGATGAAAACCGAACCCAGATAACTTGTTAGTGATGTCCTGGATCACCTTCACGTTTCTCACAGTGTTAAGATAAAATTATTAGAGTTGTAAAAAACTCCCACTGAACTTTTTCTCCATCGTGGCCTCTTTCCAAGTCTGACTGTTGTCATAACAACATTTTGACCGATCAGAAAGCAGTGTTGCATTCAGATCGGCTGCAGCATGTTTTCAGCCCTGACGTCGAGCAGCTTGGGTTTGGGTCGCATTATTTGTAGTGGAAAAACATTTGATCATGGTACGGTGCGGTTCCTTGTGCCAGTGGATAAGTGCCATTTGTCTGGAACAATGTGGTCCAAAGAGGACGTTGTTTTGTCTCTGCTGTGTGCTGTACTCTATACCGTGGAGAGGACAGGCATTATTAAAGGATTTATAAAAGGATTTACTGAAATGAAATATTACAGAGAATTAGCCTGATATCAATAAGGGACCACTGCTGCCATGGAAAAAAACTGAAAAAACATGCTAGTAAATATTATTCTATTCCTTTGATCCCCACCATCTGTAGAATCTGAAGTCTTAACTGACAGCTTCACAAGTTTGTTGTCGTATTTGAAGCCATATAGAATTTATTCTTTCTCTTCCAGCGAGTCTGATTGCTTGTTGACTCATTTTAGTAAACCCACACCTGCAGTCAGGTTCCATTTATTAAACCAAGGCCACTTCAATGCTTCTCAGATCTTTTTAAATAAACGAGCATTTGGATTGCTCATTTGCTCACGCATGGACTCGCTGGCTGCTTCAGCTGAAACTAATGTATGTATTGTGTTTGATGGAGGGACTGGATGCATTTGTTCACATTTGCTGGTCTGCCAGCTACACAGAACCCCACCCTGACCCTGAGTCGGGCACTTCAATATATGCACTATATGTATATGCGGTACTATACAAAAGTCATGCCCCCCCATTTCTTCACATTTTACTTCCAGAGATCCAGACTTTCTTGTATTTTAATGCTAAGTGGTTGGAACTCCTTTATCTAGGCTCCTTGTATCTTTAGACACTTGCAGCCTGTCACAGTACAACATTTGTTCCCATTTCTTTCATTTAATCTCCTCCGTATGTCAAAGATAACACAGTCTGACAGAAAATAGTGTTTTGCACCAAACAAGGAGATTCAAGGCAAAATATTAAGAAATGAGGGGGCTCAACACTATTGCACAGTACTGTATATATACATGTATACATTTCTTCTCAAACAGCCACTAACACATCGGACAGCTACCCCCCCACCCCAGGAGAGAGAGAGGACAGTTATACTGAGTGATGGGGGAGGGGGAGGACCACCCTACTCACCCAGAGAGAGTGTGGTTTTGAATACAGATTTTAGAGTGAGACACTCCTGCAGTCCATTTCCGAATAATCCACACAGATATAAATTGTCAGGCCACTTCAACTACTGTTGCCACACATTAGCTCCGTAAAGCTCTGCAATGTAGTACAAGTGTGTCTCTATATTTATTGCCATTTTGGCCATTTACATGACGTTTTATTAGCTCTGAATTATGACTGGGACAAGCAGTGCCCAGTTTCTGCACCTTTTACTCAGAAGGGCTTTTCGCCAGCCATTGAACATTAGCATAAACTCTCAGCCATTTCTCCCCACAATGAATTTGATGGGATTCATTCGGTGCCCGATCGAACCATCCGATCGGTCAATTCAGATGGAACACCCCTGTTCAAGATGCTACTCATGATGCTAGCCACATTAGAACAGATAAGCTTTAACACTTTATTTTGTTTACATAATTTGTCAAGGCGTGGGACAGGTAAACAAACATATCTGCTCTGTCTTCGGGAAGAAAGATGTGCTCCCTCACCGAGGCCTGAATACTCAGGAGAATGCATGTCGGGTTATGAATCACTGTCTCATTTCTCCAGCGTTGTGTCCGTCATACATCTACACTTATCCACCGCTGGCTTGATTGAATCACTTCTTAACACTGAGTTATTAGTCATTATAATGTACAGTAATTTTTTGGTAATCACAGGCTTAGTATTCACCACAGCAGAGGTCACCTAGATCTACTCTCCTGCCGTGTTTCAGTCCAACCTACATCTAACATGCTGGCCACGCCCCCTTAACTAACGCTTTAGCCAATCAGGGGCTTCTATGGTTCGTTAACCAGAGCAGGTGCTGCAGATTGTAACTGGACTTTTAATTACGGTGGATCTCCAGGTCCAGGACTGGTGATTACTGTTGCAGGGGTGACAGTATGAATATTGAATATTTTGTGGCTTGTTGACCAATAGAAATGCTCCAGAATTACTTAAGAGTAATTCTCCAAAAGAGGTAAACTTACATTAAATCAGCTCATCCTAAAGGTTTGGCGCACCAAACACTACAATCTTTATACTTCACCATGTATCAAGGCTACAAAATTCACTCACAGTGTTTATCACTCTAACAGATAATGCAAAAAGGTCCTTCACCGCTCAGACCTGTAAAACCAGCACATTTAAACATCCTGCTACCAGCAGTCTCAGATTAACGTCTGTCATTAATACCTTCTGAAATGACCTGCCCTCTTCAGTGGCAACATCGACATCGCAATCAAATCTGGCAATAAAATAGTCATTTTCTGTAAAGTATTACAGCATGAGATGGATGGGGCCAAAAATAATGACCTTAGTAAACTGATCTGCTTGACTTTCAGTGCACATTGAAGTAAAGTAAGTTTATTGGTTTTGACGTACAATAACAGACTCCTAACCACCATTTGTGTTACTAGTAATTCACGTAATTCAACTCTTAGTTACTATTCTATAGTATTTATACCCAATCATTTGTATATTTAGTATAGTGTATTTTCATATTGAGTATTGTCTACAGAATTTGAATTGGATTTAATTAGAGTTTATATTTTATATTGTTCTCATCTCTGTGTGTCTGTGCAGTCATAGCGTAAGTAATTTCCTCCGGGATCAATAATGTTTTCTGATCCTGATTCTGATATTTCTGGCCGTTTACGAGTCATGCATGCTGACCACATTGATAAGCAAGTACATAATCTTCGCCATTTGCAGTTGAGACCGTGTTTATGTGAGCAGATCCCTGGGCCTAACGATGCTGAACCAATGATCTTGATGGGGTAAAAGTGGATATCAATTACACCAACATTAGCTTCCAGCTCTTCAGTGACTCCATATTCGGGATGTGTTGGGCCTGTTTTGTCTTGAAATTGCATAACCAGGCTGCCGTATGCTCTTGTAAGTACCAGTTCTGTGCTCCTGAATTTGCTATAAGATACATATTATTTTAGGCGCAGTACATTAACAGAACTCTTCCAGGCATTAGTCTCTGAATCTCCCTCAAAGCTCACCCTTCAGCCAAATTATTAATACGGTTTCTTAGCGAGGGTTTTTCTCATAGTCTCTTTTTCAGAGCCGTTTTAATCTCGCTGAGCTGATCTGAAGGCTAAATCAGCTCCCAGAACGCAATCACAAAGCAGTATCACTGCCTTCTACACATTAAAGCACTTTTTAATGTACGCTGTCTCAGAGAAGTTTCTCATTCAATTAACCAGCCAGTCAGCCTTTCAATTACTCACTCCCTTCACTGGTCAACCAATAAAAGAATCAATCAAGAATCAGTCAACTCATCCATCAGCTGATCAACCAATATATATTAATTGATTGAGCAGCCAAATCAGTCATCACTGGTCAATCAACTGCTCAACCAACTGCTCAACCAGTCAGCTGGTTAATTTAGTCTGTCAATCAACAAATCAATTAGCTTTCTTTCAATCTGTCTATCAACCAACCAACCAATTAGCTTTGCCATTAATAAGAGGAAATCATTCAGTCAACCTATGGCTCAATTGTAGTCGGGAAGTCAAGTAATTAATAAATTAACCAACAAATAAATTAGTTTTCCAATCAGTCAGTTTTGCGATCATTCAGTTGTTTGATTAAATAACTCATAAATCAAGTCATCGAGTAGAGCAATCAATTAATCATTCCACCAACCAATTAATTCACCAATAAATTAATCATTAACCAGTTAATCAGCCATTATCCAACCAAGCAGTTCATTTTACAATCAATAAATCCAAAAATAGTATAAATGTATTGTTGAATGTTTTCATTTTGGCCAAAAATTCACATACTAAAATAAACTGTAAAATATCAATATACTCCTCAGCTATACTACTATAAAGAGTTTCTGTGTGTGTGTGTGTGTGTGTGTGTGTGTCTGTGTGTATTAGAATAACTATTTATGTTTAATTTCCATTTCATTCTTTAGCATGAGCGCAGATAAGCCCCCGATTGCTGCTCGGTGATGAGGTTTTTATCTGTGATTTGTTGGGTGGTGTTTATACCGGTGAGCAGATTACCCTGAGCAGTGCCGTTTCCATGAGCTCCGTAACCAACGGCAGAAAATTGCAGCAGTCAAGAAGCAGCCAGCGCATCGAAAATGACAATTTCTATTTCTGTCAGACAGACAAACACTGTAACCTTGACTGGATTGAATACGTATCAGCGCTTCAGCCTCACAGCGCTCGCAGAGTGACGGCAGAGTCGAACGAGCCTTGAGGAAGACGACACCATTGACTTCCCTTCACTTTCAGACTGTTTGAGTTTCTCTGAAGATCATTCCATATGGAGGAATCGTTCTCAGTGACTAATATTAATCAATCAGTGGTGTCTTCCAGGATAACCATCCACAGGAAATCACGAGATATTAGTGTTGATCTGAAACTTAAATGTTCAACTTCATGAGGATATTTTGAGAAATACACATATTTGATCCCAATGGCAGATGAAAAAGTGAGTTTTTCTCCCAAGATGAATTAGAAAACATTATTGATCCCGGAGAAAATTGCTTACATTTTGACTGCTTTGTTTGTTAAGATACACAGTGACCTACATATGAATCATTCATGCAGAACAAAGACCGTCTAACTGAAGTCCTGAACCAGTGAAGAAACAGGAGCAGATGATTCCAGATGATCAGGCGGTGATCAGTATACTG
>JBBJLS010005723.1:0-16299 GCA_037577275.1 Bryconaethiops microstoma
CCCTTCGCGTCTTTATACTCCCTGTGACGTCACTTCCGACGCCGATTGGCGTCACGCGACCTGGTGCGTGTGACAGTTTCCCACCTAAGAAATACAATTAAATCCTCACTGGCGGAAAAAAATGGTAATATTGTAGTAAATTTTCTTAATTTTTTATTGCTTGTTCATGTAAAAGACTTTATTTCCAAGATATAGAAATGGTTCAAGATTTGGACCATTTCTATATCTGTTAATATTCCTATTTCTTCTTTTCACTCAAATTTTTTTTTTATCATAAACTTAATCATTTAGTGCCTCACAAAATATTTACTGTAAAATCAGTGTTTATTTCCCTCATTACAACCAAAAAGGAATAATTCATTGATTTGGAATAAATGTGGTAATACAGTAAGACTTAATGTTGGGTACATTGTACGATGACAGAGCTTACTTTAAAAATGAATAACCCAAAAGCTATTAGGAACACAGTTTTGTGAGTTTTCATGATTGCATGAATTAAAGGACATTTTCATTTGTTTCCTTTTATTAAATGCACGGTGTGACTTACTAGGCCACAGGTAAATTGACATGAACCTTCCTGAGATGTTGAATGCAGAATGAACACATGTCTTTGTTGTCAAAGGTAGTCCAGTGATGTCCAAAACCTTGTAGTTGTCTCAAAAAACAATAATTATCACATTTTAATTATGATGGATGGCCTATTGTAGGCTTAGGCTTACGGTGAAAGATCATTTAAGATCATTCAAGACTTTTTTACAAATAATTTGAACTGAGTTTTGTGTTGTGATGACGAAACTTCTACCTTTGGTTCTTTACTGTTTTCAAAAAGAAGAGCCTATAGTTAGATAATTAGATCTTACAGCAGGACCAAAAAATGATTTATGAAATCAGTGCAGAGAGATTAAGATTTATAACAACATGGAACATTCTCATGCTGTGTATCATAATTTGTTATTTGGATTGTGTAACAGAGTGAAATCCATTTACACTCTCATACTGATTCTTCCCATTCAGTATAAAAATTGAACTATCATTAAGCAATACAATGTAGTTGGAGCTATATGTTATAAAGTACTCCTTGAACATTGAATTCATTAGCTTGCCAGAGATGTTAACTACTAAACAACTACAAAGTAGCTTCCAAATGGAAAAATTAAGGAAACAGAGGCTGGTCTGTGGAAAAAAAACTGATTTATTGAAGGAACAATGGCATGATAAGGCAAAACTATGTTCACAAGTAGAGCAGGGACTTTGGAAGGAGAATGTCAAGAATGAGTGACACCAGTAGTATCAAGATGTTGGAGGTCAGTAATGGAGCAGAGGATCCTTCAGGATATGGTTCACTTCAGTAAGTGGTCAGGAAGAAAACAAGAGGAAGAAAAGTCAAACATAGAAGTAAATATATATATAGCACCCTCCACAATTATTGGCACCCTTTATAAATATGTGTAAAAAAACCTTAAATAAATTCATTTTCAAATTAGACGAATTCTAACATTTAACTCAAGTAAATGTGTTTAATTATTATTTTTGAGCTTCATAAGTCAGGAAATGGCTACAGGAAAACATGGAGTTTGCTAAATGCTACTGGGACGCTAACTCGCTAACTAGAACCGCGAGCTTTGGTCAAATGAGACTAAGAGCTTTTCGGCAACAAACACTCCAGGTGGGTCTGGCATAAAACAAAGGTTAAATATGCAGAAAAGCACCTCATGCCCACTGTTAAGTATGGTGTGGAAACTAGAATGCTGTGGCCTACTTCTCTCCCAAAGACCTTGGGAACCTTGTTAGAGTGGCATGGCATTGTATCCTTTTTGAAATACCAGGACATTTTAAATAAAATTCTGGTGGTCTCTGCCAGAAAACTGAAAATGGGTCGTCATTGGGTCTTTCAGCAGGATAATGATCCAAATCATATGAACAAATCATTACAGAAATGGCTCACCAGACACAAAATCAACTTTATTCTATGGCCGTCTCAGTCCCAGGCCTAAAACATATAGAAAACCTGAGGGGTGAACTGAGGAGGAGCCAGGATGCTGGACAATCTAGAGAGCTCAAAGAGGAATAGTCAAAGACTGCTCTCTGTATTCTCCGACCTTATGACAAAGTATTAAGCAATTTCCTCCAGGATCAATAAAGTTTTCTGATTCTGATTAACAACAGAGGTGTCAATAATTGTGGCACACATGACAAAGTCAAAAATATATTTCTTAATTTAAGGCTCCTTAAACATCTTTATCAGGGGTGCCAATAATTGTTGAGGGCGCTGCATACAGTAAATGGTAAAGGTAGTGCTACAATACGTAACTATATACAGGAGAAATTCAAACTGTATATCATCATAAAATAAACAAACAAAATAAATAAAGAGCTCAGTGATGGGAAGTTTGGATCTTTTGACTGATCAGATCTTCGAATCGCATTCAATGGAAGAAAGTTCTCAAACACTAAAAGCAACATGTTGTTTTTTTAACTGGCTGATTTCGCTTATCAGTAAAACCCATCATTCTGTTCGTTCTATGATAGCGCTGTTCACTTTTGCTAGATGTCCTCACCAGTAATAATAGCACTGGTCATGTTACTGCTATAACCACAATAATAATGAAGGAGTTATTATTTTTGAATGATTTAGTCACCTAGGAACAAGTCATTTCACTGAGTGATGTGTTCGTTTTTCCTGCTCGCCACTTGTTTTGTTAATCTGGACTGTGAGAGCTTATCATTTGTGAATAGTAATTATTAATAGTATATATTTTTGAAAAGCCAATGAGCAACTCAGATATACAGTACAATGGCCATAATTGACAACAACTCTGGCTTACCTGGGGAAAAAGTAGCAGTCATGATTGCTCAGGAAACGTGAATGTGTTAAAGTTATTTTTTTATGTTCGCCGTCATCAGTTGAAATGTTTTCGATCTTCTGCACTCTGAAGACCTCAGTCGGGGAAATGAGCTGTTCAACTTCCTCAGAGGTGCATGTGTAGTTCTCGACATTAACCACAGAACAGGAGGTGATGTTGAACAGCGTGCCCTCACCTCCTGACTCAACTGTTTCAATTTCAGAGCTCTCCTGAATTCTGGGATGGAGGAACTTCCCAAAACGGACCTCCTTCCCGATTTCTGCTGTGTATTGATTGTTTGTACCAAGGTAAACAGTGTAACATTGATGGCCTCCGTTAAGTAGTTGCATGGCGTCTGTGAGCAGAAAATGAAGAGACTTGAAGGTAAATTCATCCTTGTATGTGTTGGTGTTGCTGCCTTTAGTGTGAACCATGTTGTTAAACGTCTTTCTGAACTGAGGTCCAGAATTCCCATAAGCTTGCAAGGCAGCCAAGTGATATGGTGTTCCGCCATAAATTTGCTTCTCACAAGTCCCACTGTGACTCTTCCACATATGTGCAAAATCCTTTCTGGCCTCAAGCTCCTTCTGCATTAGACCACCTGGGGCTGTAACAGCTTGTAACATTTTGTCTCGGCACCCTACGAAGATGTCATCCACAGCATTAGGAGCCATGTTCAACATTTTATCGTCTGTGGTCACCTACACAAGACAATGACAAGCAAAGAACCATGGAACCTATGCAGGGTTGTATTGTTCTTCTCTGTGATGAAGCACTTGTACATTTTTAAAAAGGTGTCAGAACATGTTCTTTCCATGATGCCATAGAAGAGCCACTTTGTCTCTCTCTCGTCTTTAAATAATAAACTTTCACCGAACCTTTAAACGGATCTTCTCATTGACATTTACAAAACTGGTTATTTTGAGTAATAAAATGCCACTTCTTTCAAAGAATCCTTTATGCCATCTTTTTTAAGTGTGGGTATTTGAAGGACCATGTACTTTTCAGTACACAGAAGGGTTCTGCTCTTGTAACAAATCATAGAACCTCTTTTTGGTACTGTGTAGAACCTGTTTTGCTAAGAATGGCAGTGTAAAAGGAAACAAAAGAGGACAAAACTGATAAAGCTATTATGTTGATATGTAAAAGATCTGTAGAATTAGGAGAAACACTGAATGGCTGCTTGTATAAAGCATCTCATGCAGACCCAGATAAAATCTAAGACTAAACAGATGTTTTCAGATATATAAAACATTTTTAAGGACAAATGAAATATTTTGCAACTGTCAAAAACTGAAGAAACTTAAACTTGTCTAGAGCAGAACCAGCCACCGGCCACCGCCCCCCAACTTCTCTGCTATTCTCATGCCTTTAGTAGATTCTGTCCTTAGGGGCTTTCTCCCTGGGACTAATCTGTTGTTCTTCCTGTTTCCAGAGTTTTCCTTCATATCTGTAATAAAAAGAAGCATTTCTTTGGCGGAAACCTTTCAATAGAGCCTGGTCTGCCAGTTAGTTCCCCGCTGGCAACTTGTGTTTACTGTTTATGCCTTCGGCTGTTTTCGCCTTTTTTCGGTTTATTCATGACAAGCAGCAAATTCTCTCTTTCTCATGTTCCAAATGGGGATCTGCTGCCCACCTGTTACACGACTTAGGGTATAGAACTCTGTAGCTATAACTTTTTTTCCATGAAGGGATTTTGCCTAGTTCACTTAGACACCAAATTCATTTTTGTGAATATTTACAGTATAGTGACCACTGGATAGCAGTCCAAAATCTAGACTGAGTGGAGCATACAATACTGGGTTAAAACTGGTGTGTGTACCACAAGCAATAAAAAGGCAGAAAGTTTCACATTGTCACAACTCTACTGATTATTTGCTTTGAATTTTACACATCGAACTGATTTCTTCCCATGCAAGAAAAATGAAGTCACGGCAATCGGAGAAAGCAAGTTCACAGCAAGTTTTACAATTGTTTAGAAGTTAATGGAGAAAACTTACACTGCAGAGAGCAGAGAGTAGTATCAGCAGAAACAGACTCTGACCTTCCATTTTATTAGTCCACTTGCCTTGCCCAAAACAAAATGAGCACAGGAGTCAGACAGCAGACCAAAAAAAAAGAAACAGTAACTTAAAACCATTGGATTGTACTGTTAAAACATGTCAAGAAATTTGCAGTCAGTTTTAATTCCTGTCTGTAAAACTGGCCCAGAATGTATTTAAACTCGAAACTCTGTGTGTTCCATTGTGAGCACAAGGGGGTGATACTAGACAAGAAACTTGGAGAACAGCTTTCTAAAGTAAACAAGCTGAGAAGGATCAGTTGACAATATCTCAGATGACTGTGCTCTGACAACTTTACTCAGTGAACTAATAAACTGTACTCCTGTTTAAAGGCCCAAATGTAAAAGGCCTAGTAAAAGAAGAGTAAGGAATTTGCATACAGCACTGTTACAAACTGAACAGAAACAAGGTTTATTAAAGTATCTGTTCCTAAATCAGTTTTAATTATACAGTTCTAATGCATACAAAGAAAATATACAAGTACCGCTTCCTCAAAAAAGACGATGTCAGAAGTAGAAAACTTACTTGGCTGCATGTGGGGCAATTCAGCTGCACGTCTGCAAGTTCAGTCAAAGAAGAACATTTTGTACATGGTAGCCCAGTTTAAAAGTCTGGGCTGTTCTCCAGTATCCAGCTGGCTTTGACCTATGTAGGGTGGAGAGAGCATTTAAGGGGATACCACCTCCAAAGCTACACCGCAGAAGTCGTGGGACATTACAGGAAGCTTGTGCATTGCATACAAATACAGTGCTTTCAATTTTTTTCCATGGGCCCTTGTCTAACACAGTACCACACAATATCAGAAATCTACAGGAAAGTGCATTTAGATGCTTAAAGTATATAAGACTGAGCTGCATGTAATTGGTCTGCCAAAATGTTACCCAAACCTACCCCTTCACAAAATAAGAGAACATATTTTAATACTATATACTGATTGAAATCTAAAATTGCTCTTCATTTTTTAAAAAGTGTTTTAGTAACAAAATATAGTGCAATGCTATAAAACAAAAATGTAAAAACTTCATTTTTTTAATGTCATGTCCACACTGCCTCAATTACATCACCAGCGGATCCCTCGCCGGAGTACTGATCTGGGAAATCCCCGTCACGCCCCTACGTCTCCACGTGTTGGTTTGTTTATGTTCTGAGTGGCGTCCTGTTAAGTCCGCACCTGTGTTGTGTATGTCTTTCTGTTAACTGTGATTAGATTGGTGTAGTGATTGGTGTTTGTCTTCCCACTCTCAGTAAAATGGACAGTCGATCCAGAGTCTGGGGTGCTGTCTCTCTCATACCTTCCATGTGTGTTGTCCTGTACTGGTCCTCACAAGACATGTGCTGGTCTGGAAGAATGGCGTCCATGCGTCAGCTCGGGTTTGTGTAAAAGTTTGACCCTGCTCACCCTTTTTCTCCTATTACTCTACAGAGGCGATTCCGCTGTACTGTCCCGTTGGTTCCCAGAAGTCGCCACCACATTCGGAGTCCCATCTTCGGAGCTTATTCCAGACTCTAAAGGAGTCCAAACTTCATTGGGCGCTCCCAGCTGGAGTTACGGCGTCTGTGTGGCTCTTAGGGAGTGTGCCTTTATACGCAGCAGGGAGAGCGAAGACCGGACTGAGCACGAGGGTTGAGGACTTGATGTGTTGTTTAAAAGAAAAGAGATCCCCTGTTCTGGACATTTAATTTATTCATTAAAAGTTTGTTTTCGTTACACATTATCCCCGCTTCTGCGTCCTTCTTCCCCATAGGAGACATGACACTTTTGGTATTGTTTGTCTTGTAGGACATTAACCCACCAAAAATATTGTATGTTGAACCCCCAAGGCAAAAAGTTTGACTATGTTTGCTTCAGACAAGTGAGCAATAATCAGTAGGTTGCAACCTTTCTAGCCTTGCCTAGATATTGTTGGTGCTGGTGGTATTAAAAGTGATACATGTGAACACACCACAGCACAGTACACAGTGTGAACAGCACAAAATTGTTCTCTGCATTTTACCCATCCACCCAAGTGAAGCAGTGAGCAGCCAGTGACGCAGGGGTGGTACCTTGCTCAGTGGTGCTACTGGCAGTCCTGGGATTCAAACTCACAACCTTCTGATCACAAGGGCAACTGCCTAACCACCAGGCCACCACCTGCAGTACAGTGAGTTACACATTTGGCCATTGGTTACACTCTAGAAAGCTTCCATAGCTCTGAAGTCGTGCAACCATTTCAAAACCATTTGCAAAATCATCAAGCGGCTGTGAATTTGAACCCCAACATAACCACAACTGTCCATAACTGTGGGTGCATGGGGAGAAAATTTCTGGTGGGACTTGAGACAAAAAGAGACTGAGTTATTGTGGAAGACTAAGTAACACCAAGTTTTGAAATGTTTACCCAACTGAGATGCAGAACTATAAATTATGAGTTTGGAAAATCTTTTGACTAAAATTGAATTAATTCTCATGTCCTCAATCTGAGTTAAGCTGTGTAATAAGTTACACTGTCATTTTAACTTGACCAGTCTTTTCATTTTTCACACTATTAAATATGTAACATATATTTATAAATACACATATTGTACTATAAATACAAACACCATACATTCATGTTTCATATGATAATCATAACAGCATGTTCAGCAAGACATGCCCTACACCTGCCATGTTCCACTCTTGTAGTACTTGGTTCAAATTTCAAAACATTAAGGATATTGGCACAACATAGTCGTTATTTACGCTGGATATATTTCATATAGAACCTTTTTCCATTATGGCCTTGTTTTGAAATAACAGGATTTCACTCAGCTGTTGAAGATTAACAGCTTGCTAGTATCAACCCCCCATGCTCCTAACCAATCATACTTCACATTCCACATTACGCAATAACATATCATTCCAGTTGCTCCTAACAATGGTTCGAGCTAGACTGGGCAAATGTTTACCCAGACACACAGATGGGCACAGAGATGCCAAAATCTGTAAATCTTGCCTGTAGTTTCTTAGAACTTTGGAAATGTTTCTTGAGTAGACTGTCTTAAAAAGGGGCTTTAAATCTACATTCAACAATGCAACAGCTAAACCACATACAAAAAGCATGAAGCAGCAAAAGTCGAACCATAACGTATGTCACGGGAATAATGGTCACCGATCAATATATAAGAAACGTTTCATTACTTGTTATTAGGAAGGGTTCTTTTAAATATAAAAAGAATATCAGATCTAGGCCTTCAGTTTTAGCTATGTAGATCAAAAAATAAAAGTGTTTACGACAATTATCATTTATCCCCCAGCATATTTTCTCACACTGGTGAACACTGGCCATTCTAGTTTACACACAGAGATTTAAAGACTTGTGAAAGACTTGAGGAACTGTTTCCTTTCTTTTATATGAGGCTTGCCATTGACAATGACATTTATTTGACCATGTACAGCTTTATGGCCTTTTTCTGTACATAAACTGCCTCCAGTTTTCCAACTGACTGAATCCTGCTTAGGCTTCAGTGTGCAGTCAGTGACATATCCAGGACTTTCAGAAGTACTTTAACCAAAACGTACTAGTGAAAGTATTATTAGAATTTCTAATAAATAAAATTAACTGAAAATTACAGTTTAGGGGGCCCTTGCTTAATCATCTACGTCTGCCCCACAGATTTCCCATAATTCTTTTAATGTTTAAGATTTTGAAATTCCTTGAGGAATTGTTTCCTTTCTGTTCCTTCAAACAAGTGCAAGTTTGCAGGACAGACCTGTTCGTCCAGCATTATTTCTGAAACCAAAGGTATTAATAGGAAGTGTATTATCCCTTGGCTGCAGTAGCAACCTCAGTTTTCTGGGTGTTACACTAGATGTTGCAACATTGCTGTGTGAATTTCATTGCTTTCAGCCACAGAAGCATTAGTGAGGTCAGGTATGGATGTTTGATGATTAGATCATAAATGCCACTCCAGCTCCTCCCAAAGGTATCGGATGGAGCTCCATCACTCTGGAGCACACAGATCCACAGTGCAAAGCTGGGGGACTTTATGCTCCCTTTTCTGCACGATGCCCTTAGGATCAGAGCATCCCATTTTTTGTCAGTGCTTTTCTGTGGAATTTACACAAGCTGTTCATGAGTAATTGAACACACATGTCAGCAATGGGGGCACCTTAAAGTAGCTGATTTCACTGAATTGAAAGGATGTTCGGATGTCCACCATCAAGAGTCACTCACATTAGGTAAACTGTTTGAAATGTCACTATGAAAAGCAGTGCAGTTTTTTTTTATTCCATAAAAATCATGTGAAAAAAGAAGTTAAGGTTTTACAGTGGATACATCAAGTGCAGGGACAACTCACAAAATCAAACAGATAAGTGTATGTATACATTTCTAAATCAATCAGTGGTGAAATATTAACTCTTTTTATTAAACAATGTACTTTTTAGGTGTAGACCAATAACACATTTAAAGCAATGATGGAAAGCTAATGCTCATTTATAAATTCAGTTCATATATGGTTCAAAATTCTAACACAAAGCCAAATTATACATCCTCTTTACCATCTGGGACATGGATATTCATGAAAGATTTAAAACACAGTCATTTTTAAAAAGCAAGGGAATTTTGTTTTTCCCTGATATGGGCCTTAAACCATACCTAAAAGTAACGCTCTCTTCCAAACAAAACATTGATGTCAGTGGTTGAAATGTGATGGTTTGTATTATCTCCAGAACTGTTTCTGAGAACCATTGTGAAAATATGAACTTTTGGGTTCATTTTTTTCAATGTAATAGTCATTTTTGGTAGGCACAGAAATGTTATATTCACGGTGCAACAGCGCAGTAGTGTAGACTCAGAAAAGACGCCATCAGTGCAAGAAATGTAGAGCTCAGCAAGGGATTGGAGGATCCACCAGCACTTAAAAGAGAAAAGAAATATACATGAATTTCAAGGAGGAATTCAAAATATTAACTTGCTTGCCATAGTACACAAAACAACATACTTATAATATATAATAAGACTTATAATATGAGCTATATCCTATATACACAAGAGAGCTCTATTTTGTCCTGTTAGTGAGGAAATTATGAAACTGTTGCACTATTTCACACAGGTAGTGATATTGAGATAATGCCATGCCAGCATATGTCATAATAAGAATGAAAGCTTTTAAATAATATGATACCCATGCCTAGTATGACCAGTGACATCAGCTAAAAATGTTACAAGGGGGTCAGTTTTCATGTCAGAAATTTCAGCTTCATCCTGTTAGTAGAAAAACTCAGGAAGGCCACCAGTGAGCTCCAAAACCCACATCCAGACAGACTGTTTATCTCAAGCCAGTTCGTCCTAAAGTCCATGAGTATGTGGACATTGGGACAAGGGGTGTGAACGTGCTGGACTGTGTTTACACAAACAGTACTGGCATGTACTACGCTAAGCCCCATCCCACCACAGCTACTCAGAGCACGTGTCTGTCATGCTGATCCCAGAACACATGCCAAGCCCTTTCTAAAGCAGAACTACAGCAATTCTACCAACCAGGAGAACGTGGCGTCGGTGACTTGCTACATCAGCAAGTGCATTGATGATGTTATTGTCTCCAAGACGTCACCACACGCCCCAACCAGAAGCCGTGGATGACTTCGAAGGTGCACGCACTGCTGAGAACCTGAGACACCGCATTCCAACCAGGTGATAAAACTACACTGAGCACAGCAAAGGCCAGCCTGTCCTGGGCCATCAGAGGATGCACAGAAAATTCACAGCCACACTGGTACCATACGCCACATGTGGCAGGGTATCTGTACCATCACCAACTACAAGACATCTCCACCTGCCTGTGATGGCGAGGCCTCTGTGGGATTTACTAACACAAAGTATTGTGGGATTTACTAAGAAAGCATTGTGATTCGAACAGCGTGGCTAAAATAACCAGAACAGAAAAACATGTGTTTGTGTAATTTAGAACAGCGTACTGCATATCATAGGGGCCAAAACCTTGAGCAGTATCAGCTGAGGACAAAGACAGAAGTGGAAGTTAGATCACAGGAGAGGTTTCCAGCAGTTTTGTAGCAAAAATGATTCTGAATAACTGGGTGAAAGGGGAAGAGAAGCGTCATCTGTGTGCAGCTGTATCTGTCTGAATTCCTAAAATATGTGAGGTCCTGAGGACTGCCCTCAGACCAGCTCTGGCATTCATGCATTGCTGTTCTCCCTTGTACAAGGCTTTGGAATAAAAGTGTGAGAAGAGAAAAAGATTTGAAGTTGTGTTTTATACCAGACCGGGATCTCCGAACCAAGGGAAAGTGCGGTGAACGCTAGGATTCCCGCACGACACCCCATGGAGTGTCTCAAGTGTTCTCATGTCTTTCGTTTTGTTCTTCTTAAAGCCTTGTATTCTTATTACTTACTAAATTGGATGAATTTATTACTGTAATTACTGTGCTTATACCAAAGAAAACAGGCTTGCATGAATAAATCCGCAAACTTACAAATTTAACAGGGGATCGATAATTATTTCCCCCACTGTGTGTGTGTGTGTGTGTGTGTTTATACGGTTTTAGGCACCTGCGAAAATTATACTTAAAACCTGTTTACTACTGGAGAGTAGTGTTGTTAGTGTTAAAACATTAATATTACACTAAATACAATAAACATTATTATAGTAAAGAGAGGTTTTATGTGTGGCAAAGTGTTCTCCAAACCATTTCCAGACCTCTTTCCTCATGCAAGTCCAATATTCATTTTAGCTTTAATCAAATACCTGGTTTGACTCGTTTTACTTCATTTGATTAAATTAGGTGCTGCTTATGGAATTTTATAAATCCACATAATGACTGGAGGCAATGAGCAGAAATCTAAAACCAAACTTGTGTTCTTCTAACCAGCTCACAAAATATCAACTCCTTTTTAGAAATCTTCGTTTGAGTTTATTCTAATGTTCACTTGTGTTTTTACTGGCAGAAAGAAACCCACTGCTGATATAAATAGATTCAAACAATTTCCACAGGTGACTAAAACTTTTGCACGGTACTGTATATAAAATAAAGCATGCAGAATGGGCCCTGCCCATTTCAAGGGTGGAGAGGGCTTGTTTGAGGGCCACCACCATGTCCTGTGCGGTTTGTCCTGGAGGATGGTATAGTCTAACACACATGAAGTTGCAAGGGCTACTGGAGTGGGAGAAATCCTCCGGGCTGGAATTTGGAAAAGAAGTCCAGTGTAGGTAGTGTTTAGTAGTCCTGTGTGTTCTATTCTCTTTCAACATGGCACCCTCCGTGGCAGATGTGTTTGCTCGCTCCACTCTCAAATGCCCGGCTTTCTTTTGTTTTTTGTGTATTCTGTATTCTTTTTGCACTGGACATGTGTTGTGCACGGCTAACTTACATGAGACAGGCACTACTGGACATCGGTAACTCACACAATCATCTGGACTTTACTGGTTTTATACCACCGGAGCTTCAAGCCATTGTCCGCGCCAGCAGCCATCGCCACCACTCCCACTCCCAGGAAGGCACCGAAGCACTGAGCCTGAGTGAGCCAGCTGACCCCAAGAGAGCACTTTGGAGACGGCAACGCAAGCGAGGCGAGAGGTCTGGGCTCTGTGCTAGGCTAAAGGCCCGAGCTAGCCGACCACTGCTACCCAGCCTCTTACTGGCCAACATGCAGTCCCTGGAAAACAAGCTGGATGAACTACGAGCCAGGATCACAACACAGCAGGAAATAAGAGCGTGCTGTGCTCTTATTTTCACCGAGACCTGGCTTTTGGACAAGGTCCAGGTCAGCTACGGACTCACTCCATGGAGCACGGACTGCAGCCTCTGGTAAGGCTAACAGGGGAGGTGTGTGCATTTAAGTCATGGTGTGGAGATATACACAAGTACTGTTCGCCAGACATGGAGTTTATAATGTTGAAATGCTGCCCCTACTATCTACCGAGGGAATTCTCAGCTCTGTTTTTGACCATTGTTTACATCCCACCGTGAGCTAAGTCCACAGCAGCGCTTGGCAAACTCCACAACGTCATTAGCGCTTTAGAGACAACTCATTTAGATGCTGTATTTATTGTCGCTGGTGACTTTAATAAGTGCTTACTTAGCTTATTTACAAAATATCATCAACACGTGGACATTCCCACCCGTGACAATAACACCTTATACCATGTTTATAGTAACATACACGGTTAATACAGGTCTGCACCGAGTCCCCACTTCAGACAGTCAGACCACATCTCTCTGTTCATGTACATGGACAGAGACTTACAAACAGAGACTGAAACAATCAAACCTTGTCACCAAACCTGTCAAACTCTAGACCCCAGAGACTGAGAACATCAAAGAGTATAGGGCCACCACCAGCACCATCAGCTCTGAAGGCAGCCTGCTGGATGATCTCAATGTGTTCTACACCCGCTTTGAGACCTCCCAGACCTCCAAGACCCTCCAGACCTCAGAGACCTTCCAGAACCCCCAGATCACCTGACACCCTCCCCCATGCCAGTGGTTTCAATAGACCAGGTACAAAAAGCATTAAGGAAGATCAATCCCTGCAAAGCAGCATGACCAGACAACATCTCAAGGCGTCCTCTTAAAGCATGTGCCAACAAGCTGGCTGATGTTCTCACCTGCATCTTCAAACTTTCCTCACCCAGAGCACTGTTCCTACCTGCTTCAAGACCACAACCATTGTCCCCGTCCCCAAGAAAAGCCCAGCCACCTGCCTGAACGACTGCAGACCAGTAGCACTCACTACAATCATCGCAAAGTGCTTTGAGAGAGTGGTGCTGACCTATATCCAGAGCAACGTTCCAGACATTCTGGACCCCCTGCAGTATGCCTACCAGCCCAACAGGTCCACATCAGACACCACCGCTGCTGGACCTCAAATGCCTGCAGAGAGTAATAATAACTGCAGAGAAGATCATCAGGACTCCACTGCCCTCTCTGCAGAGTATCTACCACCGCAGAGTCTATAGGAGAGTCCATAGGCTCCTTCCTCAAAGACCCCACACACCCCCAACACGGACTGTTCACACTTCTGCCCTCGGGACAAAGGTTCAGAAGTGTGAAATCTAGAACCTCCCGACTGAACAACTCCTTCTTCCCTACTGCCATAAGACTCCTTAACAGCTGACAGAGTATAATTAATGGACATCACCTACCTCATATTGTAATTTTTTGCCTTAAGCTCCTTTGCACATCCCCTTCATCTACCTCAGACTGTAATTTTGCACATTTCCTTCATTTAGCAAATGCACAGTTAATATTGAAGTGTTACTAACTTATTTGTATATAAAAATTCTTAACTCTAATCTCAGCATTTGTGTGTACAGCAAAGAAAAAATTTCATTAGACAGAGAAGTGCGCTTTCTACTGTTCATAGGACAATAAACGTTTTGATTCCTGGAATCCTCTTGTCACTGCGTTGCCCTTATATATGGCCACATTGAGGTTGGCTTATAATCGGTCTCAGGTGTGTCTCGCTGGGCACTGATTCCTCCCACCACATGCTTTTTGGCTTTCCACAAAAGCCATATACATACATATATATATATATTTATACACACACACACACACACAACCCCAAATCAGAAAAAGGTTTTAGAATGTGTTGCAAGCCTGAATGGCAAGAATGGACGTTTATTTATAAATCAAATGATGTTGTCCAAAAAAAACACGAATTATCTTGTGTTCATACTGTCTGCAATGAAATATAAGTTAAGGGACATTTGTGAATTACTGCTTTATTTTTTTATTCTCATTTTCCACCATGTCCCAACTTTTTCTGATTTGGGGTTGTGTATATATATATATATATATAGAGAGAGAGAGAGAGAGAGAGAGAGAGATACAGCATACAAGAGAGCCATTGCATGTTATTTATATGATAAAATAGTTCTTCTACTTGGTACACAAATTTATTGCCTTGATATATTACTTATTAACAGGCTTGTAATGACACGAATAAATACCGTGCCATTATTGTTCTCATAAATTAACGTGGTCTGACAGTCAACAGGCTTCATTCATCCTGACTACAGTGTATGGGTAATTCAATGTGGAGGCTCTTGGACGCGCAGCTCCTTTGAGAAACAAGATAAGTACAAATTTAAATTCTGAATTTTTTCTGCACATTTGCCCGTATTATTTAGATTTGGATGAGGTTTAAGCTTCTTTTTGTTTTTAGCCAGACAAGCCTCAGAACTTCGGTGCAAAACATTTCTTGGCTGCTGGACCACATGTTGGGGTAAGCTGTTGGGGGAACATTCGATGTTTTGTGAATGCGGGTGGCCACTGAGCCTGGGACGGCCTGTGCTGGACAGTAAGCTGAGCTGCAGTTCAAAAGCTTCATTGTTGGAAGGACAGAGCGTGACTCATCAAATACTGGGCTGGGTTAAGGCCAGCTCTGGGCTGTGTGTGTGTGTGTGTGTGTGTGTGTGTGTGTGATACAGAGAGTAAAAGGTAGTCACCTCCCCCCACATGTTCCAAGGAATTAGTATCCATGTGTATGTGAGAAAGGAATTCCCAGGATTGTGTTTTGCTGAGTCAGATCTTTTGTATATGTATTTTCCAGCTTAAATGTGTGTGTGTGTGTGTGTGTGTGTGTGTGTGTGTGTGTGTGTGTGTGTTAACATGAGACACACTGCTAAGGGTAGTCTTTGGTGTTGCCTCCTTTTGCTGGGGATTGAGTTCTTTTCCCCCGAGCTCTGGTGTAAAGAGGTCAGTCTGTGTGTGTGTGTGTGTGTGTGTGTGTGTGTATGATGGAGAAGAGCAGTGTGTGTGAGTCAGAGGCAGAATGGCAAATGCCACGCATCCACCCAGTCCACCCAGGAGTGAGTGTGTGGTGGTTTTACAAAGGCTGCCACTATCTCTTGCCTCAGATTATGTGAAATCCCGCCACACTTCTGCTGCTCTCCGTAAAATTACAAGGCGCACAGCGAGCGTTTCAGCGTGACACTGCAGCCGGAGGAAATCCTCAAAACAAAACAGCTCAATTTAAGTCATGGAAAGTCAAATTCTTCTAGCTTTTTGAAATAATGGACCCTGATACTGTAAACAGAATTAAGCATTCGCATAGTCCATATGTGGAAACTCAATAGCTTGTTTTAAATGTGTTGTTTTTGTGTCACAAAAATGCTGCACACCCCCACGTTCGGCCTAAAGTGGTTTAGCACTGCCCATTCATGTGGAAGATTATAGTATTAAAGTATCTGTATTAATATAGTATCGATATGGAGGAGAGAGAGAGAGATTATAGTATTAAAGTATCGGTATTAATATCGTATCGATATGGAGGAGAGAGAGAGAGATTATAGTATTTAAGTATCGTATTAATGTCGTATCGATATGGAGGAGAGAGAGAGAGAGATTATAGTATTAAAGTATCGGTATTAATATCGTATCGATATGGAGGAGAGAGAGAGAGATTATA
>JBBJLS010005781.1:0-16293 GCA_037577275.1 Bryconaethiops microstoma
AGCTCAAAAGAATAAAAAATGAGTGTATAATAACTCTTTTAGTGCACATAGTACCCTTTTTGTACCAGTCAAGCTGCTATCTTGTTTCCAGAAATCTTTGTTTTTATTATAGAATTATAAATCAATAACCGTTTCAACACCGCTTCTCTCCCATTCATTCTGTACAAACCAGTCCCGTTCAAATAGCGCCCCAGTAAAGAAAGGGGCGGAGCCACGCATGCTCCCAGTATTACCAGTCCGAGCTGAACAGAGATAAACACAGCCCAGAAAACTCGATAAATCTCGCTCAAAACACAATAAAACAACTCCAAAACTACACCATAGCACTTTTTATCACAACCAGCCAGCTTATAGACACGTATAAAGCGTAGTGTCATAATTTCCCATCTCTTACTTTTGAAGAAATTCAGCTCGGACTCGCGCGTCTCCCAGTGCGTCTCTTCGGACCGTCGCTTCTATTTCCCATGGAAATTCTTATTTGCTGGATATTTATCCCCATCAACTGTCCTCGAAATATTCTGGAATATCCTGAATATGGTCTTATGGGTGTTTTTTCCTTTGTTTGAGGCGAAAAAATCGACATATAAATCCACACGCTCGGCCCAGACTCAGAGGCGCTTCTGATCTCACGCCAGCTTTCGGCGTATTTATACAGCCCAGGGAGAAGCCACACCCACATCGTTAGTACATGCAAATTTCAGCTAGGGGATAAGTGGACCGAGCAATTGTCCATCAAATCCGGAGCGTCTCATTGGACATTTTGGAGATTTTGGGCTGTAACTTCCCGTAGGAGGGTCGGAGAGATTCGTGGGTGGGCCCGTTTGAATCCTAACAACCTCCGCTATTGGTTTCTTCCTTTTAATAAATCAATCATACCGAAATAAACGATTTAATACTTCCGTCCCGCCGGTGGAACGGCCACCTAGCGGTGGGAGGGTGGCGAAAGCGAACAGGCTTTGTATTGTATGAATTTACAAGCCATTTTACATTTTGTTATATACATAAATGTAATGACTTTTGTTCTCTTCACCATGTACCAACAGGCAGAGAAAAATACTATAAAACAGAATGATGCCACTCCGTTACCACCTATTATTAAAAGAACCTTTTCAGTTAGCTCTGAGACTCCACCTAATACTGTTTCTCTCTTTAGAAATAACGATTTAAAATAAATTTAAGCAAGACATTATTAAGGTATTAAGGTATTTTAAGGCAGCATTTAAAAGAAAGTCAAAAGGGAAGATGTCATAATTTAGAATTAATTTTAGGATTTAGTTTCCACTATATTCAAATATGTGCTTAAACATTTCCAATATGATTACAAGAGACATGAACCATCACATGAATAACTGCATGTTCCCCACAATCTTCTGTCACTCTGTTTTTACATACATGTTAAACTTATACATATTAAAATTACATACATATTACATTTGTACATATTAAATCCATATCAAGCACATATCATCCCATAACGTACATAAATATTTGGGATGATATGTTGCTAGGTTACGGGGATGCTGGTGAGACTGACGCCGCTCCATCTGGCATGTTTTTATTTGGCATTTTTAAAAATGTCATGATTTAATGTAAATATTCATCCAATCAATATATAGTATTGTATAGTTTATATATTTTACCATTATTTTCACTGTTTTTTCTCGTGGCTACTATGGCAAGAACAAAGCAGACCGCCTGCAAATCCACCGGTGGTAAGGCACCCAGGAAGCAGCTGGCGACAAAGGCGACTCGTAAGAGCACTACAGCCACCAGCGGCAGGTGAAGAAACCTCTGGCACCATGGCTCTGAGAGAGATCCACCGTTACCAAAAATCCACGGAGCTGCTGATCCGCAAGCTGCCCTTCCAGCGCCTGGTGCTTGAGATCGCTCATGATTTCAAGACCGACCTCCGCTTCCAGAGCCCCGCCATCATGGCCCTGCAGGAAGCCAGCTAGGCTTACTTGGTGGGTCTATTCAGCGAGGCTTACTTGGTGGGTCTGTTCAGCGAGGCTTACTTGGTGGGTCTGTTCAAGGACACGAATCTGTGCGCCATCCACGCCAAGAGAGTCACCATCATGCCTAAAGATATTCAGCTGGCCCGCCGTACGGGCGAGAACTTAAACTTCGGTCCCCAATGCTTTGGTTGTCGAGCATGGGGTTCTTGCCATGGACGTCCTGGGGGAACCACAACCTACTGACTGTTTTGAAAAACGTCTTAGGACTTTTCTTTTTGGCAAGACCTTCGGTTCCCCCTCTTAGATGTTTTCTATATTTGTTGTTTAATAATCTTTCTATTTTTTAATGCCTGAGATCTTGTGATGAAAAGAGGACTATAAATAAAATGCATTATTATTATTATTATTATTATTATTATTATTATTAAATCTAGACCAGTTCAAAATAGCTAACTCAATGTAATTTTCTCCACTCTACCATATTATTTTGTATTGTTTTATGTAGATTATATAAATTGTCTGCTCTTATGCCTGTTTTTTTATTATCTTGTTGTATACAGTGTCCTTTTCAAATAAAATTTATTATTATTATTATTATTATTATTATTATTATTATTATTATTATTATTATTATTATTTTATATCAGTGTTTCAACATGTTAAAGGTGATTTGGGGATTTATGGGAAAGTAAATAGAAACTTAATTGCTGGGATATCTCAAGACTTGGCAGTGTTATCTTAATTGTTCTCAAGCAGGTCGGGTCAGGTTGGGTCAGGTCAGTACTGTATAATAATAATTGAACTGTATACAACAATGCTTAAAGCTGTGTTTGAAAAATAAATTGTCAGATAAAAGAATGCTCTGGCTCTGTCTTTCTTTATTCTAATCAATCAACTTTGGGGATACAAGGTGCCCCCCAGGGCACCCAAAAACCCAACAATGGGCAGAGGAGGGGCAGGTGGAAGCAAAAGAAAGCGTCCTGTGAGCCCCACCCGGCCGCCTCTTGCTGGACTACATCCTGGCCGGCACACTGCATGGCCAGGGCAGCCTGGGTGGGTCCCATGGAACGCTCTCCTTTGAGAGCTCCTCGCTGTCCTCATGGGCGGAGCCCCCTACAGGGGGCCCCTCACTATCCTCGTGGCTGGAGCCCCCTACAGGGAGCCCCTCACTGTCTTCGTAGGTGGAGCCTCCTCGGGGGAACCCCTCACTGTTCTTATAGGCGGAGCCCCCACCAGGGAGCCCTGCCATGTCCACCAGAACGGATCCCCTCGTGTACTCTAGACCAGAGCCCCCTACAGGGAGTCCCTCAATGTTCTTCAGAGCAGAGCCCCCTATGGGGAGCCAGCCCCCTCTGGGGAGCCCTGCCGTGTCCTCCAGAGTGGACCCCCCTGCGTGGAGCCCCACAGTGTTCTCCAGAGCGGAACCCCTTCTGGGGAGCCCCGCCATATTCCCTGGGACCGAGCTTCCTCCGGGGTCGAACTCCTTTAAGGGAGCTGCAAAACAAAAAACACTGACAAATTAAAAAAAAAAAACCACTGACAATGTTTTTTTGGGGAGCATTTTTGAGAGTAAAGATATTGAGAAGATATTTTGGGATTTATAGGAAAGTAAATAGAAAATTCATTGATATCTCAAGACTTAGCAGTGTTATCTTAATTGTTCTCAAGGAGGGCAGGTTAGGTTGGGTCGGATTGGGTCAGGTCAGTAATGTATAATAATTTAACTGTATACAACAATGCTTAACTCTGTGTTTGAAAAATAAATTGTCAGATATAATGCTTTGGCTCCATCTAACTTTATTCTAATCAATCAACTTTGGGGATACAAATGGAGTCTACAGTGTGAGGTCACCTGAAAGCGCAGTTTGTGGTTTGCGGTCCGTGGCCCTCTGGACAGCTCCTCCGGGGTCTCCTGGGCTGTGCTCCCTCCGATGTCAGTAGGGAGTTTGAGCTAAATCCTTCTAGGGCCTCTGAACCACCGCTAACCCCCTCTAGAGTGCCTAACTTCTCCAGGGCAACAGTTAACAGTTAATGTTTGAATTCATGGAAATGATTGGGTACAAATGTAGAAATGTGTGAAAGACATTATGGTGTAATTAAACTGCATTTTAATAAGAGTAGCTTGCATAATGTTTGTCTTAGTTTGTTACATTGTAAATGAGACTCAAATGATCTCTTTTTGATGACAGGTTCTCTACGCAGATCAAAAACCTTACAATGCAGAAGAGTCTACTTATTAAAACATTACCGCTTAAAACATTTGTGCTACACTCAAATATCTCCACTTCCATGTCTTTATAAGGAATGCCCTTGCACATTTAATTCTTTAAATGTCCTTAAAATACACCTATCAACTTGGCATACACAAAAGGCAATTAGGAAAGTTCGTGAAACAGTATTTAATTGCCAGATATGTGACTTTAAACACATAAACACATAAACAATTTCCTCCGGGATAAATAAAGTTTTCTGATTCTGATTCTGATTCTGATTTGAAGAGCCCTGCACTGAAGCGGAATGTTTCTCTCATTTGCGAAGACCTGTCCATACAAAGACTGTAACTTTCATAGTAGTGTTTATTCTAACTTTAATGCTCACAAAAGTAAAAAGAATCAGTTGCAACAAAACATGCCATTCAAACCTGAGATCATTTCACAACCATTGATGCATTCTTCAATACGAGGAATGCTAAATCTGTATGATGATGCCCTATTGAATGAGATACTCAGGGTTGTGAGTGAGAAGAATCCAATCCTGAAATTCGCCTCTACAGGGGGATCACTGTCCACTGCAAGAAAGTGAACATCATACATTTTAAAATCATTTTCTGTTGTAATGCCCACTGAGTTCGTACTAAAAAAGAAAAAGCATTAAAACCTCCCATGTGTCATCCCCTTCTTGGATGTGTTGACCTATCAGTAATGACAAAAGTCTGAGAATTGTCCAGTTCTCATGACCATGTCCTCCTACTGTTCTCTTGGTGGAGAAACTCTTAGGGATTAATTGAGTCTGGTTTGCTCCATCTGAAAATGTATAGGGAAACGGCCTCATTTAGATATGTATAGGTTTAATGGCCTCATTTAGAATCTCAAAGGATGTAGTGGAGCTGTCAGTGTATATCTCCTTTCTTGACAACAAGATCTCTGAACATAAAGATGTATTTCTAAAAGTGTTTCCAGGTGAAAAGCTACAGCCAAAGCATCACTACATTGAGCACTACTACCCACAACTGATTAAAACATATGGTCCACTAAGTGATGTGTGGACAATGCGTTTTGATGAAAAGCACAAGTTTTTCAAAGAAGCTGTGCGTCATGCTCACAATTTCAAAAACATAACCCTCACTTTAGCTGTCAGACACCAGAAAACGATAGCGTTCCACTTAGCTTCCAACTCCTTCTTTAAACCAGCTATTGAAATGAACATAGTCAAATCTGTGCTGGTGAGTTCCTTTCCTGAAAATGTGCAAAGTTCTCTCTATCACAGGAGTGCCCAGCAGAGCAGTCCTTACACATTTTCTCTGTGTGTAAATGGCATCAAATACAGTGCTGATAAGGTTGTGTCAGTGGGATCTTACTCAAGTCTCCCAGATTTTCAACAAATAGCAAACACTGGTCATCAACACCGACATACTGTTTGTCTGCAGAGTCATGACCTCATGGTATAATGAGCATTTCAGATCATACGAGCTTTGTAGCGGCCACCTGGCCACTTTTGCTTATGTTAGGTTCATATTATGCTGAGTGATGTAAACATTATTGCAAACTCAGGAGGTTATTGCTGAAGAAGATGACATAAGGAATGTAACCTTAGATGAAAGACCTGATTCTATTGAGGCTTTACAAGTGATACTGAGAGAGAAGCTTTCTCTTCCCTATGATTTCAAACTACAATATGAAGACTTTAATAATACGCTCTGCAATGTGACTGACATAACAGATTTGCCTGGAAAGGATGCCCTGAAAATCATCCCTCTGGTCACACTCAATTTAACAACTTTGTCATCAGCTACCGAGGGAAGCTCAACCGATACAGAGATCCTGGCAAGGTCCCCACTGCCAAGCCGACGTCAATAGCCAGAGTTCTTAGATATACCAAATTTCTCAGTGCATGTCGAGTACTGTCTTAGACAGGGAGATCTTTCCTTTATGAAGGATGGGACTCGTATGACCATATCGCGAGATATGAGGCATGACATGTTGGAAAAACTTGCTGAAACAATGTACAGTTTTAAGGCCTATCCTGATGATAATGACTTAAGCGGTGTTGCAAAAGCACTAATCAGCAATCAGATTTTACAGCTCTTTGAA
Source organism: Bryconaethiops microstoma (assembly GCA_037577275.1). NCBI lineage: Eukaryota > Metazoa > Chordata > Actinopteri > Characiformes > Alestidae > Bryconaethiops > Bryconaethiops microstoma. Next base: position 6,266 of record JBBJLS010005781.1, read on the forward strand.
GTTTATTGTTAATATTTTATTGCCCTGCATAAGTTTTAAATGCGTGTTTAATTCCAGTTTGTATGCAGTCAGTGCATAGTATAGAAAGAAATTTATCTTTTTTTGTCTTGTAAGCTTTTAATGTATTGTGAGTAAAATTGTTATGAATGTAATTGATTACTTAAGGTTGTTTTCTTCTTCTTCTTCTTCTTCTTCTTCTTCTTCTTCTTCTTCTCCTTTCTCTTTTTCAGGTATCTGCTGAGTTTAACAGAATTGCCAGTAAGAATCGTGAAGGAAATTTCTTTGAGGCTCTGGACCAATACACACCAAGCTTCGTCCAGCTGTTCAGTTGCAAAAAAGGAACTGTTGGAAAGAAACTGACAGAACTGAAGCATCAAATTGACTTGATGGTGAGTGACATAACACTTTCTCATCATTGTTGTTCCTATGTTGTTACTTCATGAGAAGTTTCCCCCCTGTCTGATTACGATCATGTCATCAATCTCTTTTACAGCATATTGTGAGGCATTGCATCAGACAAGGATGGGGAAAAAATGACCAGATTCTCAATAACTCCCTTAATTCCCCAAAATGTTTATACACTAGCATGGTGTGACGAGTGAATAAAAACTCTATTAAAGGTTTTTAGATCAAACAATATAGTCAACAATATATTCATTGTGTGCCGCAAACAACAATTTTTTTTTTTTTGGAAGAATTAGTTGTCAAGTAGGCTACAACACCATCTGCTGAGTACACAACATGTCATCTCTTTATTTGCATCAATGGAATCAGTCCTGATTCACATTTTCTTGGTTTTACATTTCAATTTCACCCCACTTTTAGTTGAAACACAGATAATATAATTTTCTGTCTCACTCTGTGCTTATTTCTCAGAAATTGTTTCTTAGAGGAGTTTTTCTGTATCAACAGACACCAGATGTGACTGCACATCTCAAAGGCCTTCCTATTGTACTAGGCGATGACTTCAGAGACTTCTATGTGTCATGCTTTGTAAGTTCTTGAATTCAAATGTTGTTTGTCTACTAAACTTTGCATTTGTCCATAAACACAATATTAATTTTCCCAAATAAATTAAATGCATTACTTTTAACTTGCAACAATTACACATGCCCTGTATGACGTACAACTACCAACATTATGCCTTGACAAAGAAGGTAAAATAAATAATTGAGGTACTTGGCATGCAACTAAAACAACTTAAACTTTTTAATACACTGGTATTACACTGTGTCAGCCCAGCTTTCTTTGATAAAGCATTGAGCTATCTACTTGTGTTGTACCAGAGGTTCAGTAGTCACTTCCACTGTGAGCAGAAATGGTAAAGCAATGGTCTGTTTGAAACTGGTGTTTTTAGTTCTGGGTGTCCAAGTGTGTACTAGATGGTGCTGGAGTAAATTTCCTCAGATTACACACTCAGAAAGCAATATTTCAGGCCACTATGAGTGTTCTGTATTGCCTCCATACCATTATTTTGAGATGGCTGATCACCAGAGTATCTTGGAACTAATGGAATTATTAACTGATCAATGTTTTGAAGGTCTAATAGGAAACACACCACGCTTTTCTAATGTTTTAAAAAAGCCTTGGCCTCTCTGACAGTTGGTGTCTTGACTGTTCTGAGTGAAGGTGGCCCAAGTTCTCTGCCCATAGCCGTTGTTCTTGAGGGAGGTATTGCCATGGATAATATCAAGGACTTTCCTCAGGCAGTTTGCCTGTTGTTTGGGCTGACGTATGCGTTACACTTGGACTATCCAAAATGCATGGCAAACACTCTGAAAAAGCCAACGTATTAGATTTTACAGTGTATTTTAGTGTTGTGGCTCCCAAACTATTTAACTTCCTCCCTCAGAATCTTTGCAATGTTTCCTCTTTTGCTTTCTAAAAGTATCTTTTCTCTCAGTTCTCTCTTGATTCTGCTACTTATTTGTTCTTTCCTTCTACTGTAATCTGTGTTGTTGTAATTTGCCCTGTTTAATGGTTTGTCTACCACTGTCTGTTAAACAAGTTTCATGTTCTATGTCTGTACTATTTGTAAAGCAACCTTGAGTTTCAGAAAGTTGTATATAAATTATTATTATTATTATTATTATTATTATTATTATTATTAGTCAGATGTAGGTTAACACAAGGAGAACAGTAGAATAAAATACGCTTAACAAGAGAAAGAGATCAGCTCAGCAATAAGAGCTTTAGTCATGTAAAATAGAGAATGTAAAATAAAACAAAATAATACAACCCCCACCCCCCAAAATAAATGGTATATACTGTAAGTAAAATATACAATTATGCACATGTATGAAAAAGTGGATTATTATGTAAAAGAAAGCAGATGACAGTATTGCACACTGGGTCTGTTCTGGTTTTATAGCAGCAGCCATGGTTGATGCCTTAGACAGTTATTCAGAATTGTGAGCTGAGAAACCTGATAGCCTGGTGGTGAATCCTTTCCTTGAGTCTAGCAGTACGTGCAGCCTTGCTCCTGTATCGTCTGCCAGACGGTAACAAGGAGAACAGTCTGCGCGTTGGGTGGCTGTGGTCCTTGATGATGCTGAGCGCCTTCTGTAGGCACCGCTGGTGGAAGATATGCTGAATGGCAGGGAGTCTGTTGCCAGTGATATGCTGTGACACCTTCACCACTCTCTGTAGTGATTTATGACTGCAGGCAGAGCAGCTCCTGTGCCATATTGTGATGCAGGATGTCAGCAAGCTCTCAAGGGTGCACCTGTAGAAATCTGTTCATGCCAAACTCCTCAGGACGCAGAGAAACTGGTGAGTTTTCTTGACCAAGGTGTCCATGCAAAGTGACCAGGAGGACACTGAGGGACATGAAGCTGCTGACCCTTTCAAACTCAACATCATAAATGTGGACGAGCAGCTCTCCAAAACCTTGCTGTCTCCTGAAGTCATCTCCTTATTTTTTTTGACACTAAGAGAGAGGTTGTTGACCTAGCGCCAGCTGATTTATACCTTCACTAGAACCTGTCTCATCATTGAAAGTGAAAAGGCCCAGGATGGTTGCATCAACTTAATGATGACGTTGGAGTTGTTCTTGGCAGCACACTGGTAAGTGAACCGAGAGAACAGGAGGGGGGCTGAGTACAGAGCCCTGTGGTACGCCCATGTTGAGGATCAGCGAGGAGGAGGTGTGACTGCCAATTCTCACCACCTGAGGCCTGCAGCTGCAGATGGAGGTCTCTAGTCCAAAATCACAGAGCTTAGACGCAGGTTTTGGAGTTGTGGTGGTTTTGAATGCCAAGCTGTAATCAATAAATAGCATTCTCAAATATGTATTCCCTTTGTCCAGGTGGGAAAGCAAAGTTTGTCACCAAGGTTGTGGCACTCTCCATGGCCTCGTTTCATCTGTATACACAAAAAAGCATGAGCCTGTTCATGATTGCAATGACTCCAATTCTTATGATGTCAAAGGCAATACCAATAGACAAAGAATGACAAAAAGAAGTTTAAAAATATGAAAAAAGAAGAGTCCTTTGTTGCCGCAGAGAGCTTCCTCAAGGGTGCGCTCTTGCTTAGTGCCTTTCGGCAGAACGAGCGAAGTCATCCATGCTGTGTAAAAATAATATTTGCTGTATAAATTTCAAAAGGGGCTGTGGCCAAAAAAGTGCCTGATGATGAGAAAGAGTTTGGCGGAAGAGATTCTTAAGCCACAGAAGTCAGAGAACCAAGCATGAGAAATTGCTTCTGTCCTCTTCATCTTTATTATAGCTATTACATTTGGTTCAAAAGCAAAAGACTTCAAAGCGTTGGACGGAAATTCATGAGTGGCAAGGTTCCATTTCATTTTGAACCTGGAAAAGTGATGGGAGAGAGAGAGTGAGAGAGAGAGAGTGAGAGAGAGAGAGAGAGAGGGAGAGAGAGAGAATGCATACTTACCATCACCTGAGTGCAGCGAGATACACTCTCTTCCGTGAGGTCAAAAAGGAAGAGGAAAAAAAAAACAGCTGACTCGAAAAGTAAAATCCCTGATAGTCGGCTGATCCTGAATGTGGAATAAGGAGAGTCTCAGATGTTGTTTTAACAGTATTATGGCCCATTCCCTCTCTTGCCATTGCTACCAAAGTGAGTATATGCTATTGAATTATTCAGGGTCTTGGTTTAGATGGAAAAACAAGTTCTTAATCACATCCTTGATCCAGAATGTAACCTTGAACATAACGTAATTACATTTTAATAGATTTAATTAAAATTTTCTTCCCTCAAAAGTCTGTGTCAGAACCATTGGCAAACTTTGTTAAGGGTCATTTTTATGATGGCACTGCAGGCTAAATAGAAGGTCACGTTTGGTGAGAGACTTTCCTCAAATTACGTTTTTATTTAGCTTGTAAAACACCACATTAGAGTAATTAAAACATCAGTATGATAAGAGAAGTGCAGTTAGGGGAACACTGGTAATGAAGGACTGATTAGCCAAATTAAGTAGGAGAAGGTTTATTTGAATTAATTCCGGTTAGTGTGTTACCAATAAATAAATGCTTGTTTGCCAGACAAATATCTTGGCATATCATTTTCTCAGCTGGCCTAAGATCTTATTTATTTTTTTTTTAAATCTTACTTTAAGATTTCTTGAAAACATAATAACTGCATAGCAGCAGGTACTGTTTTCATTACAGTGCAAACATCTTTAGAGTTGTGTAAACGCCACTGGGACATTTTGGATGTAGGTTCTATAATTATACTGGAATAAAATACAGGTTTGTGGAGTCAAAAAAGCAATTTTGGCACAAAAGGCGAACGTCAAGCAGTATAAAGTATAAAGCCTAATATCTTAGTACAGGTAGTGAAAATGCGGTGTTTACTGGTCTTACTTCCAATCATTTTGTTACATGCAGGTTTCAAACAAGGTCACTGTCGACAAAAATCTGACCCTCCATGCTAGGAAGCTTCATCCGAAGTATAATGGCTCAAAATATCCTTCAAAAACTACCTTGCAAAATGGCTCGCTGACCACATACTCTTTACAGCGGCTATCCCAGTCCCCTGATCTACAACCCCCCACTGAAAACCTGCAAAATGTGCTGAAAAGGGGAATCAAAAACTGATGACAAACGACCGAAAAACCCAGAGAAACTTTGCAGATTCCCCACCTTTTCAGGAAAAGACAGTGCTGCTATTTTGGTGAGGTGAAAGAGTATCACGATTTTTTTTTTTTGTTAAGAGCAATGGTATCACATTAGAATTATACTCATAAGACACGCTTATCTTATTCTGGAAATCGATGTTTAACTGAGTAAGGCAATTTCCTCTGTCCATTCAGTATACAACCTTATTGACCAACCACTGCTGTTCTCCACACGTGTTTCAAATGAGATTTCTAATATTATTATTCAAACATTATTAGCTCTTTAAAAAGAATAAATAAATGAATAATATATATAAATAAATATATATTATATAGACAGATATAAATACATACAGTAGATAAGCATAAATATACTAAATATACTAAATAACACTAAAAGACTAATAAATTCAAATAACATAACACAGTAAATAGTGATTTTATGTTCAGTTTATCAGTGTGTTCCTTGTGGAAGCCCAGTATTCACAAACCTGATTTGAATTAGTCCTTCATTAAATTAAATCAAGAGCCGCTGATCAGAATCTACTGATCCTCCAAACAATGGCTGGAGGAACCGAGGAGAAATCTGGAACCGAACGCGTTCTCCTCACCAGCTCACAAAATATCAATTACTTTTTTATAATCTAAACAAATCTTGATACTTTTTACTGCTTTCTTGTTTGTTTGCATTTATTCTAATGTTAACTTTGCTAGTAGAATGAGTTATTAACTTTGCAAGCAGAGCCTAAAGTTTGTCTGTACCCTTTTGTTCATATATAATCCTTGTTTCTCCTCACTGTTCACTTAGCATGAACATCTCCTGACATTATGTAGTTAAATATATAGAACAGTAAAGAAAAACCTGCATTGATTTCTGTTTGTTAATGACATTACCATGCCTGCATGAAAGTCTTTGAAACATTTGTGTAACTGCCTGCTCCAGACTCTGATATTTAAATAAACAGGTAATTAAAACTACTATAAATTAAGTATGTATGCTTTGAAACAAAATTCGGTTACAGCCGCCTGAAATGAAGGTAGCCTTGATAAAATAAGAAGAAATAAGAAACTGTGAGGAAATGCATAAAAAAATTCATTTTATGTAAAAAATAGATAAAAGTTCCCACCACAAAATCCATAAAATCCCAGGCCATGACCCATCACACGGCTCCAGCATAGACTCGGCAGAGATATGTAAACCCACACACACACACGCATGAAGAAGCACACACACAAACACACACTTCAGTACATGCACAACAGAGCGCTCCAAATCCGTTTACTCACCCACTGCACACACTCCATTGCAAGTAGCGGGAAGAAGATGAAATTAGTGTCACACACCTTAGATTACGCGCATGCAGTAGGAGAAAGAAAGAGGCAAAACACACAAAAACACAAATACACACACACAAAAACAAGAAAAGAAACCCTCTGACATTCAAACCGATGAGTAACACGATAAACTCATATTTCAGGCCTAACAGCACTAGACTTCACAGCAATACAAACGAATGACCACCAGAAACTTCATAAAACAAACAACATATGTTTGAGCATAAAGGTTAGTCAGCATAGACACACCAATGGCCTTGTCTATTAAAAAAAGGTCCCTGCAGCAGTTGATCATAATCACCTCCACATTCCTGCCGTACTTAAGATTTAGAGGCTGGCACATATTTAATACCATCCTCATGTTTATACCATCTTCAAGCATCATTTTGCAATAAAAAATGTATTAAATGTGATACAGTTAAACTTATCTGGCAACTTTAGAGATAATATTTTTAAGACAGTCAAGTTACTCATTTTATACAAAAACAACAAATCTTTCTTGCCATGAAGCAGCAGGTTCACATGCAAAATAATATGTTAATGAACAACACTGTGAAAACAACATCTTGTAGCACATTTTGTGCAATATCATTCATTATCTGTTTGAGGACATTTTGTGTTAGAAGTAATGAAAAACATGTTGCCCTTGACTATGTGTTTTTATGACCTCAATCAACCAAGTTTTGAACTCTTCAAAGGCCAAGCATGTCAATACACAAGAATGAGAACATACGTGCAAGATCGAAATTGTATCAATTAAAACATTGAGGACAGTCAGAAACAAACACATGGAGGCGCTTCTAAATGGTGATTTACTCCTGATACTGTGCCTCCGAACTGAAAATCCTTAGTGTGTTGGTGTGTCTTAATCCTGCTCCTGGTGACCCACTACCCTGCAGTTTCAGGTTTTCCTTGCCTCAACACTGATGCAGCTCATGCAGGGCTGATTAATTACTCCGTGAGCTGCTCTCACATGCTGGAGCAGGGAACACGTGAACCTGTGCGATGCTGTGGGTCTCTAGGAGCAGGATTAGGAAACACTGGTATAGTGTATATACTGGATATACCGGATTTAAAAGAGAAGCAGCATATCTAGCTCCCTTCCCTGTTATGACCCATGAGCTTATGGGATTGCTACTCTGGCACTGTTTAAAACATATCCAGGATTCTGTTTGCTGCTAAATGTCAGGGGGTTTTGATATGTCCATGCAGCTTCTTGTGACTCAGAACAGTTTCAGTTTTTCACTTCTGGCCCTTCAGCATACATGCACACCTGGATTAATTCTCCGCGGATTAATTTGCGAGACCACAACGAGGCTCCAGTGCAGAGATTCACCTCCTCGATTCCATTAACCCCATCCATATCTCCACAAATACCCTTGAGATCTCAATCAGATACACCAGAGTTCTAATTATTTGACTGTGCATAAACCCCCAGTTTACATATAAACCATTGCAAAGTATTGTCAGTGCTAAGTAAAAAAGGGAACACATTTATGTCAAATGGGAACACAGCACTGTACACAGCGCGGAATTCTTCTATGCAATTAATTCATTAATCCGATTGAAGCAGTGGGGAGTTGAAAATATTTCCTCAGGAGTACCTCAGTAGTGCAATGGGATTCAAACCTGCAAACTTCAGACTGCAGGGGCAACTCCCAAATCACCAGGCCACCAGCTCAATATATGGCCCAATATATGAAGCATTTTCTATTTTGCCTGATGCCCTGGTTATTATTCCCATCGCCTGTCTTTCCCCTGTCTGTTCTGTTTGCTTGTTGAACTGCCATATTGGACTTTGACCATTATTGCACTATTGTTTGGATTACATGATTCAGTTCTCCTCTCCATGATTCAGATTTGTTTTCCTGTCAGACTGAATTCTGGTTTGGGATTTTTGATTGTTTCTGTTTTTCTTTGTGGCTTTGTGCCTGTTGAAACCTATCTCCGCACTGGAGTCCTCCCTGTTCTGTTTGTGACATAATTAACCTTTTATGAGTTTAAAATTGGTCAGAATTTTTTAAGAATTAGAATGTTGGAGAAACCCTGATAACTTCCAGTTCAAAACTAAGATTGGGAAATTGGAAAAGTTGCAAGAGATCATGCAGTAGAATGATTTTGCACAAAAATATCATGTAAAACAGTGTGAACCCCCTTTGACCATAGTAAAATCACTGACAAAGTTATGGTAATTATGATGGTTGATGATTATTACTATCATTATTATTTTTATTATAGCAGTGTGTGGAGACGGTACCTTGCTCAAGGGTACCTCAAAGGTGCTTAGCAGTCTTGGGATTCAAACGACTTCCTGATCGCAGTTTTTTTTTTTTTGGGGTGTGTGGAATGATGACCACACACCCCAAAAATAGATGACCACACGCACAGACAAACAAACACACATGTTCAGTACACCATGGTAGTTTCCCTTATGTTTCTGTCTTGTGCAAAAGGGGGCTCGAAAAAAAATGCTACGAGGTATCACAAAAAAACTTTCCGAAATGTAGATATAAAAAAGTTTTTTACTTTAAGTTTTAAAAATTATATCGTCCAAATGGTGGCCTTGACGGCTGATACACATTTGGAGCCATTTTTGGAGGTTTTCCATCGCTCTCACTAGCATGTCGGACGAAATTCCTTCAATTTCTTCTTGAATGGCCTCCTTCAGTTGGTCCGAAGACCGAGGACGATGTTTGAAAACCTTAGGCTTGAGGTACCCCAACAGAAAAATGTCACAGGGACTTAAATCAGACGAGCACGGTGGCCACAGAACTGCCACGCGTAAGGAGACCATTTAGCCCGGGACCATTACCTGCAAAATTTCTTGCGGACGATGTGCTGTATGGGCCGTAGCTCCATCCTTTTGGAACCAGAAGTCCTCTAAAATTTTCGGGCACAGAAGATTCAACATTCAACTGTGACTCCACCCTCTTCAGAAAAGTAAGGCCCAATGGCGCCTATAGATGACGCAGCACACCAAATGGTCAATTTTGGGCTTTGAAGTGGTTGTGCATGGAGTTTTTCAGCAGCCCAATAGCAAAAATTTAGTTTGTTCACTGTGCCAGAAAGGTGGAAATGGGCTTCATCGCTACTCAGCTGTGAGGATATGAGGATCCCATTACAGCAATCCATACGTCCTCCATAGTCTGCGGGAGACAATTCCTGAGCAATCATAATCTTGTATGGGTGTAAATGAAGGTCAGTATGCAAAATTTGCCTCACAGTTCTTTCTGAAATCCAAAGAGCTGAGGCCTGTTTCCGTGCTGAACGCATTGGACGCTCAATCGAAGCCCTCACTGCAGCAATGTTTTTGGGTGTTCTCACATTTTTGGGACGTCCAGGTGGTTTTCTCTTCAGTGCAGATCCTGTTGCCCTTAATCTTTGAACCCACAACAAAATCCTTTTCCGGCATGGAACACTTTCATTAGCACGTAAACCGAACCGCGTGTAAACGCCCTCTGTGTCGCAGCTACAGATTAGCCATTTCTGAAAAAAGCCTCCACTACAAAACCTTGATGCTCACCCGACCATGGCATAGTGACGACTGAAGACCGTACTTAACAGAACAGACCGCACCTGTCCACCTGCTTTGGGGACCCCACCGGGAACTTTT
>JBBJLS010005789.1:0-16293 GCA_037577275.1 Bryconaethiops microstoma
GTGGAGAGGTTGGAATGGAAGAAACTGATTCTGTGGACAGGTGTGCTTTATACACATAACGAGTTAAGATCAGGAGTTTCTGTAATTGATTGATTGTAATCTGTGTGCAACATGGCTACACAGCCAGTCTATGGGAGCCAGATGTCTGGCTGAGTTGTTGGGGATCAAATACTTATTTCACTCAGTGACATGCAAATCAATTTCTAACTTTTATGTTTTTCTTGATTTTTGGTTGATATTCTGTCTCTCTCCATAAATTACAGACTGTTCATTTTTTTGTAAGACTGTGCCATGGCCCTAAGCCACCCCTTATTTCTTCATTTTTTGCTTCCAAAGATGCAGACTTTCTTGTATTTTTAATGTAGTCTTGAGGATTTTCAGTCCAGTCCCTGAACCTGACCAGTTTCAGAGGAAGCCACACAGTGACCTACATATGAAGCATTCAAGCAGAACAAAGTACAGTAAACCCCCAAAATTCACGGGGGTTATGTTCCAAGAGCATGTGGTAAAAAGTGTAAACCCCAAATATGCCCCCAAAACAGTTTCATTTAATTTTAAACTCAGCTTAATACATTATCCTTAAAAAAATGTAAAGGTAAACCTGTATACGTACTGTACAGTGTTAGAAAGTAAAATACCGATGTTACCCCTGTATATACTGTGCTATAATTCATGCAATCACGTTTTCTTTGGTATAAGCAGGTAAATACAGTAATAATTTAATATAATTTACAGTAATAAAAATATAGGCCTTTAGAAGAACAAAACGAAAAACACGAGAACACTCAGCAAAATGCTTGAGATAGCTCCATGCGGGAAACTGTTCTGCTGCGGGAATGCTGGACTGCATCTGCCAGAGATGCGTAACAGGGCAGCAGCCAATCAGCAGCAAGGAGAAATGAATAACGCTCTCAGATTGGCCACTTTCAAGCCTCTGAGTACAGGGGGCTTCACCATCCCAAGAAGCACTTTCTTTGTGTTCTCTTGACAGTACCAGAAAATGTATATAGTTGTGTTTTATATGGAAATGTAGGTGGATTTACATTAATATTTATATTACAAAATTAGTCAATCATAGTTTTAAAGTAAATTGAAAATTTATATATTGCCACGCAAAATGCAAAAAAGAAAATGCAGAGGATATCTGCGGTTTCCGCATATTTGCGGGGGTTTCCACAAACTTTTATTAGATCAGTTCTAAGAAAAAATCCGTGAACAACTGAAGCCACGAACTGTGCATTCGCAGGGGTTTACTGTACATCTAACTTAAAACATGAACCAGTGAAGAAACAGTTGCAGATGATCAGGCGCTGATCAGTATACTGGTGTTGCTGAATGCTGAGTGGCTGGAACACCTTTATCTAGGCACTTTGTATCTTTAGGCACTTTGCAGTCTGTCACAGTAAAACATTTGTTCCCATTTTTTTCATGTAATCTACTCAAGATAAGACGGTCGGAAAGACAGAAAATAGTATTTTTGTACCAACAAGGTGATTCAAAGCAAAATATAAAGAAACGAGGGGTGCACAGTACGGTTTTATTTATATATTCACGGTTATGGAGGAAAATCTCGCACTTCAGGTGTGTTAGACATATCACTCAAACATTTATTTCTGCTTGTGGTCCAAGACGTCTTTAAGCCTTAAATATCTGAACAATCTGCTGGAGCACAACATGTAGCACTCGGACACAGGTGGATATTTCATACCACAGCTGGAATACTGATGCATTCTTTGGGCTGGGAACCTGTAGGCACCAAACAACTTTTTTCATAATCTAATAACCATCTAATATCCATCTAATATCTGTCTTTCCCCAATTTCACCCTTTTCCTCATAATTAAGTGTTTAAGATGTAAACAGACTGGGTTTGGTGGGAGTCAGAACTGTTCACAGTGGTGATTAATCGAACCAGACGCCTGCCTCTAAAATCTCCCTCACAGAAATGAATGGTTATGGTTATTTTCCCTGATGCCTGAGACGTGGTTCTACCAGAGTTTTGAGAACCTTTTGGTCCTAAAATTAAATGCATTCATGGTGCAGGGATACATGCAGGCTGTCGTGAGACCAAATGGTGCCCAAAGAAATGTGATTTAGTTCAGATGATCTACTATTTTACCACCATTAACATCTATATAAACACTCCGAGACAAATGGAGCATCACTGGGGGTCTTTCAATAGAAAAATCGCAATGGATCTACGAGTTACTTCTTCCTCCCTTAATTCTGAGATAGAATTAGAACTACTTTTAATAATTCTAATCTTGGAATTAGAATTATTTCACCAAATAGAGTTTGTTGCAGCCAGTGATGATGATAAAGGAACTGGACAAAGGCCAAAGTCATGTTTACAAATATTCTGTAAATTTATATCACAAACGTTACATTTGATCAATAACTTTCAGACCTGCAACAGCTTGGGTCTTAGGAAGCTGTTCTCTGCGGTTCTTTCCTCTTTTCTGTTTTCCTCTCCAGCTAAATCTGTCTCTAATCACCAGAAAAAGCAAATTTTAGGGGAAAATTAGAATGACAATACTGAGTTTATGCAGGATTGTCAGGTGATTTTGCATGGATTAACTCTTTCCATCTCAGGTATTTCCATCTTTTGGTTCTGTTTTTGTCTTTCAGTTCTTGTGATTCACTGAACAGGTCTTTGCACTGAAAAGACCTGTTTTTGTTTGTTTTTGTTTTTGTGCATCCTAACCCCTGTGTTTGTCTCTTCCTTTAGCTGACCACCAAACGGGACCAGTAGTTCGGCTAGGACTGTTCACATAAACACCAGGTTTAATGTGTGTATGTGTCTCTTATGAGTGGACAACTTATACGCAACACACACTCCAGCCGGAAAACACAACACAGCCCCGTTCATGAAGATGAGTAGATGTTCCCACACTCATTTGCATGAGTGTGTGGACACACTCACCATGATTTCCTACACTGGAGAGCAGCAGCACTGTCCTAATGACCACACACACACACACACACTTTTATTTAGTGCTCCAGACTAATAATGTGAAATTCACTATTTCAGAATATATATATTCCATATATTGATCAGCGAAACCTAGTGGCCAGTTGTGTCCATCTCACTTTTACTGGTGTCAACCCCAACCCCCCAGGCTCAACCCCACCCACCCTTTTTTTTTGTTTGTATGTATGTGTTTCATCTCTCAGAATGTATCACTTTTCCAGAAAAATTTTGTCTCGTTCTCGATCACAAATCATTTCAACCAAACGAGTCTTGCGGCCTTTTGTCCCAGGACCTGTGGTGCTAGGAGATTCTAAAGAGTCCCTATGTGGTTTTTGGTGCCTCAATAGGCCCTAATGTCTGCTCTTAGCACTCGTAGCTAAAGCTAGTGGCAGTTTCCCCACAAAAAGTAAAGTGGCCGATTATAATCATGCGTGAACACACCCCAAAACAGCACACAGTGTGAACAATGTGAAATTCTTTCTCTGTATTTACCTATTCCCCAAGTGAAGCAGTGGGCTGCCACTAACAGCGGCACCTGGGGGAAACTGTCCTTCAAGCTGGAAAATGTCCATGACCGCACTTCAACGCACTCACACAAACGTCCACAAACACACACACTCACGTGTAGAGTCAAACTGAGCCTGTATTTTTTGGTTTGCTGCAGAAACATAAGAAATATTTCTAAAAAGAGTGATAAACATGATAAATCAACACACCATGTTAAAGCTATAAGCATTTACCTGTACAACCTCCACATATTTTTTGCCCATATTTTCACACTCAACAGAGAAAAATACAAGTTTTACTTGATTCTACACATCTGAATTGTGTGAGTATAAAAACGTGAGAGACAAGCGCACTAATGATGATAGCGCTAAGCTAATAATGGATATCTTGACTAAGGCAACTCCTGAAGAAATAAATAAGCCTTAATTAAATAATGTGCGAGTGTTTTTCGTGACTGTGCGAGAACAGAACTGTGCAGTATTTTTCTTTTAGCCACTAAGCTAAGCTAATTAGTGAGCAAGAAAGTTAATGACTATAATTAGATGCTTTTTCAGTTTCTGAACCTGAACGAAAATGCTGGTTCCTTTTGCTGGTTCCTGCTGGTTCCTTTTTGGGTGTGTTCTTTTTGTTTTGTTTTTGTTTTTTTTGTTTTTTGTTTAGACAAACATCCTCAGCGACCTGGTACTTTATTTGTAAGTTTTTGCACGGTACGTTTAGGGCTCTGCCTGCTCTTGTTAGTAACTCTATTGTGTACATTACTGTGATTTCTACACTCAGATCAGTGTTTGGAGTGACACTAGAAACATCTGATGGAACACAATCCATTCTACATATGCTAACGCTGCTAATAATGAATGGGTGCAGATTAGCGTTATGGACAATAGATGCTAACTGGTGGACACCAGCCTATGTTCGTTATCAGCAACATTAGCTTGCATAGTGGTTTATTTAAAAGCAGAAATGCGAATGAGCAGTAGAAGTTAATGAAAATAATAATAATAATAGTACATTTGATTGCTTTTCAGTACTGAGTGGGGAAAAAAATCAAATGTATATTTGTAAAAGGTTACAAACACAAAATATGGGAAAACAACCCGGCACTCATATAATCATTTAGTTCTAGTTTCCTGGAGGTGAAATCAGCCTGATACTTTAAACATTTAGTTTACAATACATTTTTTAAAAAACCCAAACAAAAAAAACATTTTATGTCTGGTTGTTTGTGTTTCTTTGCCATTTTCCACGAGTGTGTTCAACATTGGTACAGTGCTAAAACGCAGGCTAATGTTAATGCTAACACCTGTTAACGGCAGCAGTGTTTGCACGTTTGTTACTCATGTTTGCAAGTAAAAAAATTTTTTTGATGATATTAATGACTTTGGTAAGAATCTGAACAATAATAGATTGTAAAGTAATCTTGGGCAGTGTGTATTTTGATACTTGAATGATCCTGCTTTTATAGATATCTCTCTATATATATATATGTATATGTATGTATGTAATGTTTATTTTTTTGTCCTTTTCTCTGCGTTGGATCATGATTTTTGTTTTTAAAGCTCAACATATCAGGCTGTGTTGGAGAACGGGTCTGAGACGACACTCTCAGAGAGACTCACTACAGCGTCTTAAAGAGCGATTGTACATAATCTTGGGCTTCCAGTCTTTTTTATGATTATTATTTTTCATAATTGTACATCTAATAAATGAAGAGATGATATCCAGAGTGTTTCAGAATGTGGCTAATTTGTGGGTGGTGTCTCTGGTCATTTTTCTATATAGCAAAAATCATGTGTCTGAAATTGTGCCTTATATTAACACATTCACATATGTTTCTATATTAATTTATTGGAGCGTCCAATATTAATAAACTACATGCCAGGAAAACACTGTATAACAGAATAAATAGTGCCAACAGTAAAATTTGGTGGACATAGAATTATGGGCTGGGGTTGTTTTTCGGGATTTGGGTTCTGTAGTTTAAGGGAAAGGTGATGTTAATGCTACAGCGTACATTTTAGATTTTAAAAAATATTTATATATTTATATGGGTTGAATGTGACAATGGCGTTACAGTTTAACATTTGAGTGTTTCATTTTATTTTGACCCTCCAGTATGCTAAATTCTCCAAATACATAATCAAATAAAATACAGGGAAACATGTTATATATAATGAATAGGCATACATTGTGATTTTTAGAGGATTTTCTCATAAGAATCCCTGATCAACATATTTATCATTGGCAAACTGTATATCCTGTACAATGAGTACTTTATTTACTATACATACATTTTATTCCAATGTTCACACCACTCCTTTTTCCCCCCAGTAAGTGCTTCTTTTATTTTCTTTTATGCTTAAGATTAAGCATATTCTGAAATGTCTTCTGCTTGTAAGTTATCCTTTAAACTTTCACTTTGTTCACATGCAATAGGTTTGAATGTTTATTTTGTGGATTATTTATTCAGTGGTGCATTTGTTGTTTTATGGTGGTAAAAGTTCTCAAATCTTCAGCAGCTGTACCTCATATTTGAATTCATAATTAAAATTATTGTATAAACAGACACTGAAGATCTTCTACAGAATGTTCTTCACATTTTGTGAACCCAGAAGCTGAAATCCTGAAAGGGATTCCAGGACAGAACAAGACTGTGAGAAAAAGAGTTTATTCAAAAACATCAACAGTAACAGTTAAATACACCAATTCACACACTGTTTCTAATCTAGTTATGACGATGACTGTATACCAGGACAGGAGACACACTGACAGGTTCACACACAACAACATGCAAACTTTTTACAGTATTGAAGGAGAAAAAAAACATTGTGCATCTGAATTTGACCTTGTGAACATTACTAGTTGTGGTTGTGTGTTTGTGCTTTAAACACATTTGTTTACCTTTGTGCTTTTCCAGGTTTGGCACTCATGTTATTCCTTGCTCCCTTGGTGGGAGTTTTTGTGTCGTATTTCGATACTTCTGATTTTTAAACGTCCTTTAAGTTTAGATTATTCTCACAAGCACAGTGTCTAATTATCGAAAATATTGTATATCCTTTCCTGGATGCAAATTAACCAGTGCAATACATTCTTTCCATGGTTTGTTGTAACAGGCTTGTAAACATGGTATCTGTAGTAAAATCTGGCTTTTCTCAGCACTTTTTGGCCTCCTCATTACCCTGGTCAAAAGCAACTTGGAAACTTATTTTCTTGGAAAAGCAGCTTACAAGTAATTCCACTCACTGGCAATTTTATTAGAAACATCCCTTTACGCTTCCACTCACTTGCCACTTTAATAGAAATGCCTGCCTTATGCTTCCACTCCCACTCCTATGCTACTTTATTAGAAATGCCCACCTTGTGCTTCCACACACTGGCCACTTTATTTGAAAAGCCCATCTTGTGCTTCTACTCATTGGTGGGTATAAATGGTGGGGTGCAAAGAATACATGGAAAAGTTGCAATGCAATTTTCACAAATGTCCACATCCCCCATATATCCGCATTTGAAATTGCAGTTGTGAAAAGTGATTATCAACATATGAAAAAGTTTGTGTTCAAATTAACATTCACAGGATGTTTCTGTAGATGTTGCTGTGCTTTTGTTTCAGATGTTCACTTTGTCCCTTCTGTTTTTCTGTCCAAGAACAGACCCCCTTGTTCCAAAGTTTAAAACAGGCAACATTTTAAAACATGTTTGGGATCAAATCACCTTGACTTTTTACCTTTATCTTAAGGTAAAATCCCACTTTTCTTTTCTCTGTTATACCAGCAGCAAAAGGGCAGCATCTCCCACTAATCAAGCTAATTGACAGTTCATCGCCAATTGCTTTGCCTGTCCAAATTTTGTGGACAACTTGATCTTCATTGTTACCTCTTGCAAAAGTATTTTTACAACAGGTACTCGCTTTTGTGTATGTTTATCTTTAACGCTCAGGTTCATGTTCATCAAAGAAAGACAGAAAATGTGCTCTTTTGTATTAAAAACATTTTGTCCCTAAACATATATTGGGCAGTGTGGATCCCTCTCCCCCCACTGCTTTTTCACTCAGACTGTGGTTACAGAAAGCAGGGAATTGTACACCTTCTTGCCATCTGCTGAACAAGTACCATGAGCCAGAAGCTCCTGGATAGTGAACCAGTTATCCAAGATGCGCCGATTGCGCTTCTTCATGCATTTCCTTTGGCTGAGCTCCAAGATGGACGTCTGTCCCTGTCCACCGGAGTCCTGCTCCCTCTCTCTCTCTCGCAGAAAATCCAGACGGCTCTGCAACATGAACTCCCTGCGTCGGCGGTGCTCCCGGGCCCTGAGCAGTTGCTGCTTGCGCTCCTCCTTGCTCCAGTAGCGGCCCATCTTCATCTCACTGACTGCATCATCATCTGTGGTCATCCCACTACGTTCCTCAGAGATCTTTATGGCACGTGCTTTGAGCAAGCGGTCCCTCACAGGCCGCTTGGCTACGTAGCGGGACCCATCACTGCGGATCTTCACCTTCCACTCCATTCGGGGTGATGCCGAGGGAAGAGGTGTTACCAAGGTCTGAGGCAGTGGCATGGGATTTGCTGGGGTTGCAGAAGGAATTCCCAAGTCCCTGTTTGTGCTGACGAAACTGCTTGGACCACCAGGAGGATCTTCTGCAGCATCCTGAATCTCAAGACCATCTGCAGCAGTCGTATCCTTCAGTTGCATACAACTTTGGTAGCGCTGCGGTATCTGGGAGACACAGTGACGACGGGAGAGATATGGACTGTTCTCTGCACTTCTACCTCCTGTTGCTGCTTCACAGGTTGTTGCCCCATTTGTCCTGGGGCTCCTTCGAACACTGTCGGAAACTTTCCTGCTATTACAGCCTCCATTGCGAGACAAAGAGCGAATCTTGGTTCCTGGGCTGGGATTCTTACCATTGCTTACTTCCTCACACATTCGCCTGGTGTTAGGGGAGGATGGCAGGTTTAGGTTCTGCTCTCTTGGCCTTGTTGTCCTATGCCTGGGAGTGGGATGGCACAAGGTTGCAGAGGCACTGGAGTCTCCAGCTGCTGAGGGTGAGGGGTAACGCTCACTAACAAGTGGCGTACTCCTACAACTTTCCCCACCTGTGTTGTAGGCACTAGTGCTCTCCTTGTCTGAACGTTCTCTCTCAGGAATCTCATTGATGTCAGATAGTTCATGGTGGACAGGTCCTGCTGCTGTTGCACCTTCTTTCTCCTCATCTTCCTTCTCTGCTGGCCAGACTTTCAGACAGCGCTCTCTCAGCTGTTGCATCTTTTGGGCTCTCAAGACATTGCGCCACTTGAACTCAAGGTGACGCAGTTCCTCCTCCAGCAGGGCGATCTCATGTCTAAGCAGCCCCTCATTGCAGTTCATATCCACAGGAACCTCTCCAGCTGGGCATCCATGTGGTCCATCACTTAACAAGAATAAAGGATTCCCATTCCTCTCATAGAGGCAGCGGATCTCTAACAACTCCCTGTACCTTTCACATTCTTCCTCAGTCAGTCCAGGCATAAGCACACTGCTTGCCACAGAGGCTGCCTCGGAGGCCCCTCGTTCCCCTGTAACATCAGGTGCCAGCAGGGAGTCAGAGCTAAAGTGGAGTTCTCTGCCATACATTGGCACTAGTGAGGTACCATGGAACCTTCGCATGCTACCAGGTGTGTTGGTTGCATTGGTGGTGGATGCACTAGTAGCGTCATCAGCCAGCAGATCATGTTCTGAAGACTCCTCATTCCGTGTGCTCTCATCCGTACGCCCAACCCCACTGTCCAGCTCCTGGCTGTTACTGAGCGGGGTGTGCCACAGGTTGGGATGGCTGATACGATGACCACTGACTGAATTGCTGAGGACCGAACCAGTTCTCCCAAGGTGATGCGAACTGGCCAGATGAGAGCCGTTGTCCAGGACTTCCAGACCTAGATCGACGCCCAGTTCCAACTCCAACTCATCTGCCTCATTCTGCAGAGAAGAAATGCATGGGAGGATTGAGGATGAATACAATCGAGAAATGGCAAAAAACAAATTAAAACAAGCCAATGATTTGAAGTCTCATATTCCATGTTTTTTTTGTTTTTTTAAATCATAATCGTAATTTAATCATAATTCAACCCTTAGAAGTAGTAATCACCAAAAACAAGTTTTAATATTTTTTTATATTTTCTGGGATGTCAAACAATGAAAATAATGGATCCATGTTACAACTCGTAGGGAAATTGATATTGCTTTTGTTAGTTTGCTGCTCATTGATTTATTGACAGGTCTCCTGTCAGCATTGTTAAATGTAATCTGCTAAATTACTGCACTGCTGGCATCACCACTGTGACTTGCTTGTAAGTGATGCTTTAAACTCAGTGTAGTTCAGTGATAAATTCCCGTTGGTGTAAATCACTTGTCATGTCAAACACATTGTAGTGGTAAGTAGTAGAGATTAGTTTTTATCAGACAAAATCTAAATGTGTGCAATTTTTTATTTGGTTTGTATAATTTTTAAAGAAACCGGGATATAAACTAAATGTAATGAGTTACATAATGACATTTAATTATGAATTTATATATATATATATATATATATAAAAAATATATTGTGTGTGTGTGTGTGTATACATATATATACAGTAAGCGTTCCAAGAGCATCTGCGTATAGTGAAAAACCACGAATATGTGATGTGGTAAAAAAAAAAAAAGCCTATTGCTATAGCGTAAACGCTAAATATGCCCCCAACTACGCTCCAAAAACACTAATTTCATTTTAAACTCCGCTTAATACATTTCCCTTAAAGAAAATGTAAAGGTGAACTCGTATCCGTACTGTACAGTGTACACTGAACTGCTGTCTCTCGCAGTGGTAGAATGTAAAATATCGACGTTACCCCTGTATAGACTGTACTGCAATTCATGCAGGCACATTTTATTTGGTATCCGCTGTCGTTTTCTTTGGTATAAGCAGGGTAAATACAGTAATAAATTTAATTTACAGTGTTAAAAATACAGTAAATTTAAAAAAAAAAGAACACGAGAACACTTGATATCTCGAGCTCCACACAAGATGTGTCACAGGGCAGCAGCCAATCAGCGGCAAGGAGAAATAAATAACATTCTCAGATTGGCTACTTTAACCCTCCCGCCTCTGAGTACAGCGGTATTTCACCATCCCAAGACGCACTTTCTTTGTGTTCTCTGGACAGTTTCCAAAAAATTATGGTTATATTTTATATAGAAATGTAGCTGCATTTACATTAATATTTAAAGTTACAAAATTAATAAATTATATTTTTCTTAATAATTTAGCAATAAAATGCATGAAAAATTATATATTGCCACGAAAAAAGCTGGGACATCCGGGTGCAGCTGAGCAGTGGAACCTCATTCCATTCTGCTAACTGCTGCACCAAACATAAACAACCAGCTTAAGGATGAAAGGGTGTGTCGGACGAGGCCCGTATGTCACAAAGATATCTGCAGTTTCCGCGGACAATTAGTTCGTTTCTCAGAAAAATCCACGACTGCTGAACCGCGTATAAGTGGAGGGGTTACTGTGTGTGTGTGTGTAATTATATATATATATATACACGACGGAGAAGACGTGATTGAAGTAATACGGAATCACAAAGGGACAAAAAAGCGCAAGTAAATCAAGAGTGTGTGTTTACTGGTTAATACACTGCTGTTTATTTAAAATAAACAAAAACAAACCAAGCCTTATTCTTTAGAACTTTTTGTTGCTTAACTTCGCTGTATTGTGAACCGTACCGAACCGTGATGTCAGAAGTATAGTGTGAACCGAACCGTGACCTTTCTGTACCGTTACAACCCTAATAGCTGCAGTTCACATATTTCTGTAAATCTCAACTTAAACATTAATGTAATCAAATCATATATAAAAACAAAGCTATTTGCCATCGCAGGGCATTCATGTTTTATCGTTCATAGTTTGTTATAGCAAAACAAAGTGTACCCTCTTATAACCAATCATTTTTTGTCAGGGTAGCATGAATCGATAAACTCTGCTGTTGATTTGCGATACCTTAGCATTTTCCGACAAGGCAGCACGAATCATCAGAACACCAGCGCCCAGGTCCAGAGCCACGATCAGAACAGTATATCAGGTGCCTCCCGAGCAACAGCAAGTTAACATTTATAAATCTTTTTTTTTTTTCTGAACAGGTACCAGCAGAAACATTTTTCTTTTATCAGGGAGCAGCACAAGCAGTCAGTACGTTCAGTAGCGAGTGTCCCTGTTGAAGCGGTCGAGCACAGAAAAACAAACTTTGAAAATAAGATTAATTTAAAAATGCCCAAAAAAATAATTGTCAGTGTTAATAAAATAATGCCTTAACGTGATAATAATGTGTTAACGTGCCCAGCACCAATATATATATATATATATATATGGTGCAATATTATTTATTCTGGAATGTCTACATCCTCTTCACACTAATCTTGTGAAATACATGCATGGTGCAATATTACTCATTCTGGAAGGTTTTACATCCACCTCCCACTTATGTTCCTCTTCTGTATGATCTACCTACTGTATTGTCTTGGATTCACATCCCATTTACACTCCTGTTGTACTGCTGTATTGTTTATTATTGCATTGTTTCTATCATTTCTTGCAATTTGTTAATACTGTAACAGCGTCTTGTACAATAATAATCACACTTATGGTGCAAAGTTCATCATTCTGGAAGGTTCACATCCCATTCACACTATACTGTTACACACATGACCACTATAATTGCCTATTCATTGTGTTGTCTGTTGTCTTAACTTGCACTCTGTTAAATGTTGTTATATGTTTCTCTGTGGCAGCGTGTCACTTCTCGTCCTCTCAGATCTTCAAGCACTGCTCGTCTTGAACCTCCGTTGCTCAAAAGAAGAGGACGACGTGCATCAAGACTCTTTTCAGTCTTGGCCCCCCAGTGGTGGAACGAACTCCCTCTTGCAATCAGATCTGCGGAGTCCCTCGCTGTCTTCAAAGAGCACCTTGGTGACTAACCAGTCCTCTTGTTTATCTCTTATTTATCATTTTCTTTAAATAAAAAAAAAAACTCAGGCCATAACCCTCTTAACTGTTTGTCCTTACTTGTGTATTAAACTCAGACTTTTTTCTTTTGACAGGGTTTGTTATGGTATACTTAGCTGGCAGTAACTTGGTTAAAAGCAAGTGTTGATTTTAGTATAACTTCACAGGTATGAAGAACAGACGTAGACTATTTAAGCACTGATGTACTTCGCTCTGAATAAGAGTGTCTGCTAAATGCCGTACACGTAAACCCAATAAAGTGCAAATTGGTCATAAGCATCACAGTCATATTGTGGTAAATGTACACTACCCCACTAACTAACCTCAGTGGAATAGTAAAGATTCCTCCTCACAGCCACCAATTCTCACTAATGCCCTCGGATGAACTTGGTTCCAGTGAACTTGCTCCTCAAACAGCAAGCCTGCACCTTCAGAAGGTGTGAAGCTGCAGGGTGTTAATGGCTGGTTCTAGCTCCTAGAGAAACGCAAGTGAATCAACAGCAAGAGTCAGAGGAGCGCTCCCACTGCTATTCAGCAGAGAACAAAGAAAAGAGGTTAACCAGCACTGGGTCTGGAGGCTGTCTCAGCCCTTTACACAGTCACACACTTTGGCTGTGACACACACGCCGACGCGCTCTCTTGGCCTCCCTGGCGAACACACAGCTTCACTGCTTTTGTGTCCTAGTAGCGTGGGACGTTTGAAGAGGGTGCCTCACTGTCCTCGCAGTGGAACGCTTAGAGAATGGCCTTATTCAGAACAGCTTTAGTCAGTAGGTTAATACATGATAATGCAATCCATGTGAATCAATGAAAACAACCTTTGTTAATAAAAATAATTCTTAGCTAAACTGACTCAATAATTGTTATATACAGTTTCCATATTCAGCAATATCACCAAGCTGTACTGCTTAGAAATGGCATGGCACCACTTTTCCAACATTGATCCTGAAACCTTGAGCATTAGCTAATAGGTTTTTTTTTCCCTTCAAAAACTGCTGCTCTTGAAAACGGGCTAATTTCAATCCTCATATCTCAATTAATGATTTAAGAATAAAACCAGGCCATCATGCACAATCTACTCAAACACTATTACCCCATAGGAAGAAACAGGCACTAACATCAAGACATCACAGTGTGTAAGAGTGTGCTATCCAGGACTGATTTGTTACAGGACATTTTCTGCTGATCTCAGCCTGACGTCTGGCATCAGAGTGGCGGCATCATTATGTTTGGCCTATAATCAACGTTAAGCCACCAAAAAAACAATGCTATACTTCAGTGTTTCCCTCATCATTAAATACACTGTGCAGCCCACACAGTCAGGTTCACACGCCGTCTGGCTTAGACAAGATTATAATGTTACTGGCAATGTGTACTTCCTAGAGGTTGGTTTATGAGATATATATATATATATAGATTTAAAATTATTATTATTTTTTTTTTATGTAAACATGCACTAAATTCAGATCCAAATTCAGGCATTAGTCCAATCATTGACATAACAGTGCAATATTGTGGTGTATTACAGAGGAGTGTGTTTAATCACAGTCGGCTTTAATTGTTTAATTGGTAAGTCCTCAAAGACACAGTATGTCTCAAACATTACTTTACAAACTGAATCAGTTATATATATTAAAAATAAGGGATACACTATATCTGAAAAACAACATGCAACAATCCAGGAGAACTGGAAGTCTTAACGGAGCCAAAACATCCAGAACCTGTTCTTTCATTTTGGGGCTTTAAATTACATGTGACAGTATGGAGCATGCTGCAAGTTGAGCCGTCCCCAGCTGCAGGCGGAATAGGGACTGCATAGGAAGAACAAACAATATCATATTGATCCTTATAATAGTGTCACATTTATTAAGGGTACCTCCTAATGGCAAACCCCATCAATGAAGTCATTACAGTTAATGTGATCCTCTAACCCTCTAAAGTGGAGCTACTGAGGAACATATGGCCTCTACCAAACACCACCTATTTGGGAGCTATTAGGGATTTTCTGCAGCATATGGTAGGATATCGTTTGGCTTTTGACTGATGATGGACAGATTGGAGAGGAGTCCTCCAGGAAGCAGAATGGACTATTTCGACATAGTCCAAGTTTTTAAATGCACAAACACACACTAGGACTGCCTGATATAGACAAAATATTTATGTTGCAATTGTGTCACCAAATATGTTCCATTAAATACAAGATTTGCCAAAATTTAATGTACTTAAATCGGATTTTGGTGGACCTGAAACTGTGATAAGACGCTACAGTAAAAACATTTTAACTGGTTAAAAGGATGTATTTGCATACTGCAGCCTTTTGAAATAAAAAATGCAAACAGCAACATCTAGAAGACAATTTACCAACAAAATAATACAAAATATCTAATTGTGACAGCCCAAGGTTCTCCTTCCTTTCTCTTTCGGTCAGTCGGTCGGTCAAGCACTGGGAAACCGGCAATGAACTTGTTTGAGAGATCAGAAAAAGAACATGTAGACTGTGAATTAGTTTGACTTTTTTTTTCTTCACATATTGGCACTCTTAAGCCAGAACATAGTGGTTCCACATCATTTTTAGAATAAGATGTGCCAGTAAATCTTCAATGCCCTGTTCCTATTACTTTGTGGTAACAGCCAGTACGTTTTTTGATCCACATAGGCTGAAAGTGAATCCAAAATAGACATGGAAAAGCAGAACCATAGCAATTTACAGGCTTAAGGTAGCTCTAAAAATACATTTTTAATTTTGCATGGGGCAGCAGTAAGTATTCCAATTACTTTGCCTTTAAAATGTGTCTCATCGAGAAGGAAATAAGCTTGTTTGGTGGGTTTTGTCACTCAACACGGTCAAGACCCAATTACTTTGACATGAAGGCGTAGTTTGTCTGACATATACACTGACAAATGACAGATGGTTGTTTTAGGCTGATGTGTAGGCACAGCCCTGCTACAACAAAAACAGGCCGATGTGAAACAAAGTGATTCACAACAGCTCCAGTGGTGTATTGTTTTTCAAACATATACATGTCACTCTGAAAGCAAGAAAGGCAAAGTTGTTAATGGTAACAAAAGTTTAATATTTGTTTGACTGAAACAGACACACACACACTCACAGACGTAGTCACAGTAGAATTGACATTCTGATACCTGCAGCTATCATAGCGTTCAAAATACATCAAATGGCACTTTTGACCCTGTGGGTGAAGTCACTGAGGCTGAGACCACATTCGTAGAGTGTTAGGATGAGTAATTATCTCTAATCTATTAGCAATAGTGATCAGTCATCTGTCTGATGTCAGGCATGCTGCAGCCACTGATTTCTCCCATTTTTCTTTTTTCTTGCTTCAGACAAAGAAATATTTGAATTAAACATAAAGCTCAAACACTGTGGTGAAAGAATCTGCCTGCGAGTCTGTGAGGATGACTCAGTGCTAACATGAGTCTAACAGACAGTGTGATGCCTCACCACTCTCACTGACACCTGAGAGAGAGGGGGAGAGAGAGAGAGACGCAGACAGACACAGACAGACGAAGACAGACACAGAGAGACACACACTCAGACAAGAGAGAGAGATAAAGAGGAAGAGCACAAGAGGAAGAGATGAAAAGAAATTGGAGACAGAGAAAAAGAAAAAAGGTAGAGAAAGACTGAGCAAGATAGAGACAGCGAGAGATAGAGACAGCAAGAGTGAGACAGAGACAGAGAGAGAGACAGAGAGAGACAGAGAGAGAGAGAGATAGAGAGAGAGGACAGAGAGAGAGAGACAGAAAGAGATAGAGACAAAGAGAGAGATAGAGAGACA
>JBBJLS010005826.1:0-16289 GCA_037577275.1 Bryconaethiops microstoma
TGTGTGTGTGTGTGTGTGTGTGTGTGTGTGTGTGTGTGTGTGTGTGTGTGTGTGTGTGTGTGTGTGTGTGTGCACAGGTTGCTATTCTTTCATGAACTATTGCAGTGTGAGCTATGTAAAAAATAAGAAATGCCTCCATATGTGTTCAGTGCAGTAGTGTGTGTAGAGCAGCTTTTCTATGTTCTGTATTCAAGCAGCTTCACTCCTGATTCAGTTTCTGATGGGATGAAACAGAGTCTCACATGCACACAGTACGCTCTTAACATCACTGTTTTAACTGTTGCAATTGTAAAATAATGTAAGAGTGTTGTGTAGTTTAACATTTCCAAGCTGTAGTAAATTATTTATACGTATTATTTTTTACATTTTCTCCATTTTGTTTGAAGATTTTCAATCAAGTGTGGCCAATAGTGTGTTGTATTGTCAGGCCTGGGGACAGTGACGGTGACTTTTCCGTCTCCTTTCGTTTAGTTAAAGTTGACCCTAAAGTTGACGTCTGACCCTCGTGTCAGTTTAGCGTTTCTTTAAAATAAACATGCAACACTTCGAATGTCCATGGTGTGTGTGTGTGCCTGCCAATCGTGCCTGGAGAAGGAGGGAAAGGAGGCGGAACGTGACAGTTTTACACAGACACACTGCCACAAATTACACAAGCAGTAACCAGGAAAAAATGATGCTGTCTTTTTTTTCTATATTTGTGGACAAATATTTGCTCTACCCCTGGTTCCTATTGGCACCAATGTAAAGAAATGTGAGTCGGTATATTTCTCTCACATGTCAGGATTCAGTATCTGAAATGCCTCCTACTCCAGACATAGTGTAAGAATTAAAATACAGATTAATGTCAGGTTCAGGAAAGTGCATCCAGACACCTCTTATTAACATCCTGGTTGTTTAAGAAAAGGAAAAAGACAGGACCAGACTGTCTTGTACCGGTTGATACTCATGGGAGATTAGTGGTATTGAGCCGCCCGTAGTAACAAGTTAATAAACTGGTTCAAAGTATGCACAACTGCTCATAGCATTTGAGTATACAAACATTTGGAGCTGAATTTAAGTGTGTTTTATTCTCTCTCTTTTTTTTTTTTTACCAAAAGCAGAATGTCATTGAATTATAGTACTTTAAATATAGTTGGTGTATTATAAGACGCTGTAATTGAGTGATATGTTCCAATCCAAAAGAAAAGATACAAATCTTTTTTTGGACTCAGGTAGTAAACAGCTACCAAACCCTGAACACATTCTCCACTCCATACGTAAATCCTGCTCACTTCTGTTAAATACTGGCATTTGGTTACAGTTCCATGAGTTTTTCCATTTGCTTGTTATCAAACCATTTGTACTGACAGGGATGTTTTACCTTCAGGTATTGTTTGACGTTCCTTAAAAATTCAGAAAGCTCCTTCATCTTCAGCATGAGTGTGACATGCAGTGTGAAATCTTCCCAACCAATGGAAATGTCATATCTACAGTAGATGCAACTTCCAGCAGTAACATGGAACTGCTACATATATGTATAACATAATATAGCGTCTGAGTAGTGTTTTGATTATGTTATTGAACACACGCCAAACACATTGTGTGTAAATATGAAGTGGGTATATATGTATTAGAAGTCAATTCAATGACAAAAACCAACCCTAACATGTTTAAGAGGGAGATTAATGGGTTTTTTCTTTTGCTTTTTCCATGCACATAAAGGCTCAATACAGCCCTTCCCTCTGTCAGCAGATCTGATCACAACCTGGTACTTCTCACATCTGGCTACACACTCATTGCTCAGCAGCAGCTTGCAGTCGGAAGAACTGAGCAGGTAGTCATAGGATGCTAATGAAACTCTGCAGGAATGTTTTAATAGCACAGACTGTAAAGTGCTCCACGGAGCCCAATGGGTAGGATACTGACGCCGTGACAAACTGCATGACGGCACATTCATTTCTGCGCTGAGCAATAAAAAGAGAGACTTCAGCAGCTGGAGCTGGTGGTTAGGGAGTTGGTCCTGCAATTACAAGGTTCTGGGGGTCAAATCCCAGTACTGAGGTATCCTTAAACACTGCTCACCATCGTCGGCTCCCCACTGCTTCCCTTGGTGAATGGGTTAAACAAAGACGATATATTGAACAGTATGTCGAGTGAGTAGAAAGTGAAGCTTCAAGTATAATTACACAGATTCAAAGTGAGGGAGAATCCAGGTGAAGGAACTCTGGAAAGTCCATGGGATGTACATGTCCTCCAGCCACACAGACTTCACATTTTTCTTGCTCCTCCCCTGGTCTTCAGCAGCTCCATCCTCCCTCCCTCGCTCTCCTCTTTCCTCAAGGTCAACCTGCCCAGACTTGAATATGTAACTGCAGGAATATGACATCTTTAAGTTTGTTGAAGACGGGACCTTGCTTGGATGATTAAGTAAATGTTGCGACAAAAATCTGTTCGACTCAAGTCAATGGTAGAAGAGGAACACTGAACACTCTCTGTTGATTACAAGCTTCTAGTTTATTCTCTTTGCAAAGAGAACTCGCTTCACACAGTATGCATGCATACAATCTGCAGGATAGAATGAAGTACCATCAGTATCATCACCCACTTTTTTTTTTATAGTCGTTACTCTAGTACACACAAAAACAACTGCTTATATGGGGATATATGTTCCACAAACATCTACGTATGTCTAATTTATAGCACGTCAGCACCTCCCCTTCTCAAATTCACCTTTAGCGCATTAAATTGAAGAACAGCACAAATCACAAATACAAGCATGGGGTCTTACAAAGGTCTAGAAGCATAAAGCATCTTTGAGGTTAGGGTTAAGCGTTAAGCATCTTTAACAAACATTTTCCATTACATAAGATGTCACATGTTAACACACCACACAGTGTGAAGTCTTTTCTCTGCACTGAACCCATTCATTAAGTGAAGCAGTGGGCAGCCAGGGACGCAGCGCCCAAGGAGCAGTATCTGGGGAAGGAGCAGTATCTGGGGATGCTCAAGGGTACCTCAGTGGTGCCACTGGCATTCCTGGGACTCAAACCCACAGCCTTCCGTATACAGGGACAACTCCCTAACCACTAGGCCATCAGCTGCCTTTACCAAACTTACAACTGCACAGAGACAAAACAAATGATAATAATGTATTGTAACATATCAAATTGTATCGTCACGTATCTTTATTGTAATATAATGTATCATATTGCATCTTCATGTATCTCATTGTATCACTGCATCATAGAGTTGGTAAAGCATTGGCCTGAGGCTACAACCATCAAATCATACTGAATTCTGGATCAGATTCTGTAACTAGTTGTACACTTTATGAGAGGATGATGGAAACCGTAGTCAATGTTGCAAAAAAAACACCACTCAACCCTAACTAATACACAAACTGCACACATGGTCTAAAGGGCCGTTAGGTCTATTTGGGAGAGGTGACGGGGATTACGCAAGTCATTCAGAAGGAACGAGCCGAGGACAGACTGAAGTCCTTCAGAAAGGATGTTCTCTGACCAGGAGGAGAATATGACATTTACAAGATCTGCCCACTGTGAACCCTGAAGATGATGAACTCTACTGAGAAACCACAAATAACATAATAGCTGTTTTCACTTATCGTGGATGACATTAACAGCCTGAATCAAACAGACATGTCTAATATTTAGTGTTTGTGTCACAATACATAAACATCTTTTTATAGATGCAAAAACATTTCAGTATTTGCACTACATAAGATTACCTATAAATTAGCTTATATAATTAGCTCTGCACATTGTATGATTAAATGTGAATCATAGTTGTTTGGTTTAGAACTGATCTCTCTTTGTTTTTCTTTTGTAAAGAACAAGGTAAACATGTAATAAATTCTTACATCCAGGTGTACTAGCAGCTCAGCGATCAATAAGAAGGACATTACAAGCATACAATAAAATTACTTTTAAAAAGTAAAATTGAGGGAAATTAATGGAATAAAACGAACAAAATAATTACAAAACTTCTGCTCATCTTAGGTGCTGACCTACAAATAAGCTGTAGACTATAGAGTGCTTTACGTTGTGTGTGTGTGTGTGTGTGTGTGTGTTTAAAGTACTCCTGACACCAATTTAACACATTTACAAAGCCTAATAGTTAATATTCCATTGATTTTACTAAAGAATAGGCCATTAGAACGCTTTCAGCCATCTGTGTACTTGTGTATGTGGCTGGGCTGACAATAAATTCTCTTGAATCTTGAATCTGAATAGTGTGGCATTAGGATAACTCTACCGCTAACTCTGAACCACTGAAAAGTTCTGCCCAAATTAAGCTAATGTGAGCTTTTTTAATACCAGAGGCAACAGCAACAGAGTGGATCTCCACAGATATATATATCTAAAACTAAACTAATGTGGACAAAACCATCCAGACGACATATATGTGTAGAACAGTTCTTATGACATGAAAAACAAATAAAAACCTGTGACAACCGCACTGTTATTATAAATTGTTTTCCGTTATGCAAATAAACTACAGATAATAAACTTCTCTCAGTAAAGTTGCACATATGATCGACCATGGAACACCAAACTCTCAGTGAAGTTTGGTGGTGGAAGCATCATGATATGATTCTGATTTGGTGCACATGGTACCAAGACATTACACACCATTGAAGAAAACATGAATAATGCAAGAAACAGGGAGAGAATAATTTAATGTCATCGGTGAAGGAGGGGGAGAAGATGGACGATCTCCAGAGTCACAACAAGAAAAGAACAATGCAAACAAATACCTGACAAATCCAAGCTGTATTTATTTGTGAGATCATTGGATAACTATTCAAATTGTTGTGTCAGAAACAACAGTAAGTGGAAAACTGTAACCACATAATGTTGCATCACTGATGTAAGCCCTTATCCATTCTTGAGGAAGCTAAAATAAGCTCATAGGGCTGTGATATCATCCGTACAGATCCCAGCATCCTTAGCCAGAGTATAGAAGTGGCCTGGTTTGTGCAGTAGAGCCGCCGGGGTGTCAAATTCCACAATCTTCCCAGTGTCCAGAACCATCACTCTAAAAAAAAAAAGAAAAAGAAAAGGACCAGATTTTCAGGGAAAACATAAAAGACTGTCCTCTCTTTTCATGCACACTGCATGTTGTGTGCCTGAGAAATTCTAGTTAGTGTCAAAGATGAACAACCATTCAACTGAGCCACAGTGTGTCTGTGTGTGTGTGTCTCTGTGTGTGTGTTTTTCTTCATATGTAAAGGCATTCAGAAGGTAAGAAACAACAGAGTTTTATAATATATTACTTATGTAATTGTCAATCTATTGTTTTGCGCACTGTTAAAAGGTCAAATTGTCAGAAACAGTTAATAAAGCAGTGAAAAGAGGTGAAAACATGAAAGGGATGGGCTACAGTGGTAAAGAAGTACAGTGGATTTCTATGCTAAAATATTGGTTTTGGTTCTTATGCAACAACAGCATGTACAACAATGCTTAGAACGGTGTGCTGGGGAAGTGGGGTGAAGACAGCTGATGCCAACAGGCTGAACAAGCTGATTAAAAAGGCTGGTTCTGTCCTGGGTGTCAGTCTGGAGAACCTGGCGGAGGTGTCTGAGAGGAGAATGCTAAAAAAGCTCGGTATCATGGACAGCCCCTCTCACCCCATGCACGCCTCCATGATGGGCCATCGGAGCACACGCAGCAAAAAAAAAATTCAGAACCGACCGCCACAGGAAATCCTTCCTACCTGTGGCAATAATACTGTACAATTCTTCCTTGCTCTGTAGTTGATTTCTCAGGATTAATACTAATGTAACTTTGTTCTCACTGAAATCGTGCAATATTACTCATTTGTATGTTATTGAATGTTTGTTTCATCTCCCATCACATGCTGCTTCTCTTTTTTTTTAAATTCATTGCGCACTGTGTCATTTTTCAGAATCACTTGCACTAATAGTTACGTTACTTTATTTTATTTGATTTGATCTGATATTGTTATTTTCACTCCGTTAAAGTTATTTTGATATTATACTTGCACTATTCTATCGTTCGGTTCTTTTAAATTCTTATTGTATATCTTTATTCCTCTCGTTCTTTTTGCTGCATTGAGCACGTTTATGACAAAAGAATTCCCCTCGGGATAAATAAAGTTCTTTCTTATCTTAAAAATGAAATGAAAGCAAAAAACGAAAAAATACTATATTTCAACTAGTCTTGGCACCTCCAAAGAGCAGAGGTTGTTATCTTCTACTTATAGTTTCAAACGTGAATGTAAAAAAACAGCATATCGTTACGACAGCAGCCTGCAAATAGGTACAATGTTAAATAGGCAATATATGAAATGCCTACGTCTACATTTTTTGAATCACATCATCAAAGACAACATATAAAATGCGTCAAGCGTTTCATGCATTTTCATGCTTTGTTCTAGGACACTTAATGGTTTAGGCTTCCAAGTTTGCTGGTATTGTTGGTGTTTTTGCTTAACAATTTAAATATGATTTTAAAGGAGCAAAATGAGCTTAACTGGAGTAAAAATTAATGAAAGAGAGAGGTTTGAATTGTTGGTTGGGGTAAGCCTGCAATTATATAGTCTTGATTTTTCATCACCAGCTTAACATGTATTTCTGTCTATGCCATTTCTTCCACATAACCAACATGTTAAGAAGAAAACTCTTTTCACTAGCACCCAAGTAGTTTTGGGTCAACTGTATGGATCTCCTCTCTCCATCTTTTTTCGTGTGCTGCGCATCTCCAGAGCTTACTGTAAATGTCAGTGAGCTTTCCCAGACATTTTTCATGTTTGTTAGATTTAACATGGGTGTTTTAACAAACAACATACGCAAAGTATCACAGTGTTTGGTTTGTCTGAGACTTGATATTTGATTTGCACAGTGAATACAGTGATATATCACAGAGTATATCGTGATAAACCATGCCACAATATACTGTTTTCAACACACTCTGAATATTGTCTGTAATTATAAAACACTAGCCAGTTTCAAATTGAATTACAATGAGAAGAAGCGCATACACGACGTTTCACTCCCGCTCCCACTCGACTTACGGTGTTAGCCTCGTACTTACAGACTACATGGGCGAACTAGTTTGTTGCACGCGGTGGAAGTAGTAACGCAGTAACGCGGCGTGTGAGTGAGGGAGTTTTCTTTTTCCTTTTTCTGTGGCTTAGTCGTGTTTTTATGATTTTACAACTGTGTTAGTATAAGTAAGTGACTTAGGCAACGATGTGTTTCGACTTACACCAAAAGTCGGGTTACATCACATTCGAAGGAACGGATCTGTGACGTAATTTGAGGACCCCCTGTATCGTTGAATGAAAAATCACCATACTCACTGTGTTTTTGAAATGTGCAAATTCTGAAGCTTTTCTTTTTATTACTGCAGCAACATATCAAATTCCAGACAAAGCAAAAACTGATACTTTGCATGTGTTGTGTAAAAAAAAAAAAAAAAAGCAGTCAGGAATTGTGATACTACATTTGTGTCAAATTGATCACCAAAAATACAAGCAATAGACAATGATGAGTCTGGGAAATTGGTTGATTTCAATCAAAAAGACCATTGGCTAAAAAAAATTAAAAAAACCCCAGAAATGATCAACTGCATTTTACATGAATCCCTACCTGTGTCAAACCTTTTACAAAATCATACATTAACAGAGGGGACCCTTAAGTCATGGACCTTTGGAGGTTGTTGTATTCACCTTTGGGAAACATCTGACATCACAAAAAAGGGATAAACCTTGCAAGCTAATTTTGTAGCATACATAGTTCAACCATAACATTAAAATTATTGAAAGGCAAAGTGTATGACACTAATTGAACAGCTAATTTCCAAAACTCACTCACTCCAAAAGCATTTTTTTTCCATGGAAAATCGCGTTTTACTTGTTTTACTTATTGGAAAGCAATTCTTACAGGTAATAATTTTTTTAAATAAAATTTTACCGTTACTTGTCATTTTTCAATGCCTGTTTCTAAAGTGGAACTCCTGCACATTTCAGTATGGGCAAATTTGTTTAAAAAATATAAATGAAAACAATTTAAGTAAATCGATATTCAATGTCACAAAATCATGTACAAGTTTAATATCTATATCCTACATCTTACATGACATTTATATCCTACTACATCTGCCGCCCGGGAGACCTGGGTATGTAAGTACCACTGGCGACTGGGCAAGTGGACTGAGCGAGTTTTGGAAATTCATCTAATCTTGTACCGTGTGTTATGCAAGGACTGAGGGAGCTTTGGTCGGTTATAGTATTGCACATAAAGAGGTCATGTAAAAATATGCCAATAGTAGTGTTAAAAAAAAATCACAAAAAATGGACTGAGTGAGTTTTGGAAATTTGCTCTTCAATTACCTCATTACAACGGCACCTGTTCAGTGGTGGGATACATTAGGCAGTGAGCGGTCAGTTACTGAAGTAATATGTTGGAAGCAGGAAAAGGATCAGCAAGTGTAAGGATCTGAGTAACTTTGCCAAGAGCCAAATTGTGATAGCCAGACAATTCGGCCAGAGCATCCTCAAATCAGCAGGTCTTCTGGGGTGTTTCTGGTATGAAGTGGTTAGAACCTATCAAAAGTGCTTCAAGGGAGGACAACCTGTGAACTGTCTACCAACAGGGATCAGCATGGGCACGAAATGCTAACAATGGGCACGAAAGTATCAGAACTGAACCATGGAACATAGAAGAAGGTACGTGTGCAAAAGGAGGAGCCCAAGAATCATCCATATGCACTTTGGAAAGAAAGCAAGCAAAAATTAATCACGAACGGTGTTTAAGGTGTTGACAAGGCTTCCAAAAAAAAATCCCTGATTGAGCATCTGTGGGATATCTTGGACAAACTAGTCCAATCCATGGAAGCCCCACCACACAACTTAGGATTCAAAGGATTTGCTGCTAATATCTTGGTGCAAGACTCTACAGCTTCAGAGGTCTTGTGGAGTCAGTGAGTCAGAGCTGTTTTGGTGGCATGTGAGGGGCCTACAAAATATTAGGCAGGCTGTTGTAATGTTGTGGCCGAATGCTGTATATTACATTACGTATAGTACATTGTGACAAACATTTACATTACACTGTTTAATTAAAAATACACCAGCTTCGTAAATAATGGTATAGCAAAGCAACAAGGTTCCTTTGAGCTCCTGGTGCAGCTGGTGACCTGGTGATTAGGGAATTGTGGTCGGAAGGCCGTGGGTTCGAATCCCAGGACTGCCAGGGGCGCCACTGAGGTACCCTTGAGTAAAGTAACACCCCCACAAACTGCTCCCCATGCACTGCCCACTGCTTCACTTGGTGAATGGGTTAAATTAGGAGAAAGAATTTGACACTGTTCACACTGTGTGCTGTGGTGTGTGCACGTGTGACTATAAAGACCAAGGTGAATGTTTTGACTGTCACAGTTGTTAAACTACAGCATGCTTTTAATCAAACAGAGAACATTCAGCACAGCCACATCAGCTTGAATACGTGAGCAGCGCAGTTCCACTGGCTTGCGTCACTGGCACACTCTTACCGCGAGCTGTCCAGGATGGTGTTGATGCGGTGGGCGATGGTGAGCACGGTGCAGTGGGCAAACTCTTGACGGATGGTGTTCTGAATCAAGTTGTCTGTCTCTAGATCCACAGCAGCTGTGGCCTCATCCAGGATCAGGATCTTCGACTTGCGGAGCAGAGCCCTGGCCAGACACAGCAGCTGCCTCTGGCCCACGCTGCAGGTTTTAAAGAAATAGTTCAGTAATAAAACACATTTTTAGCCAAAACATGTTTGAAGTTACTACTATTTCTTTCAGAAAATTTGTGGTAAGTGGAAAATTGTGCAAATGGGATTTTTTTGCCCAACTAATGCAATAACTATTTCATGCAAGTGTGTGATGTAGTCATGCAGTTTTCTACAATGCAAACTTCCATATTTTTACATCATCTGTTAGCAACATTAGCTTCAGATCAACAATAATGAAGGAAAGCTTGGATACAAAGTGTGTCTTGGCTGACTTCATTTAAGGTGGAAACGACTCAGAAATGACAAGAACAAAAAAAAAAAAATGCACATCTTCAATAATAACTGCTTTCAATCCAGATCAATACGTACACGAACTAGCCATAAAATCAAACCACTCACAAGGGAAGTGACGAATATCAATTATCTTGTTACAGTGGCACCTGTCAAGGGGGTGGGCAGCAAGTAAACAGTTCTTCACATTGCTGTGTTGGAAGCAAGAAAAATGGGAAAGCGTAAGGATTTGAGCGACTAAATTATCATCTAATGGCCAGACTGTGATGGCTAGATGACTGGGTCAGAGCATCTCCAAAATGATAGGTCTTGTGAGGTGTTCCCAGTATGCAGTAGTTAGAACCTACTACAAGCGGACCATGGAATGAGAAGTATGGGTGCGTCACTTACCTGGGGAAGAGATGGCACCAGAACGCACTATAGGACGAACCTCAAAATTTGTTCAGAAAGAACATGAAGAACATGACCCTGAAGGTTTTGATTGGCCCCAAATTCCTCATATACCAAACCAATCGAGAATCTGTGCTGGACTAATCCATGGATTGCCAAACTCACAACTTAAAGCTACTTAGGTGAAATGTTGGTGTCAGATCTATCTCCAGAGGTCTTGTGGAGTCCATACATCCATACATATGTTATTCTATATGTTGGCTACGATAGGGAGTTTAAGCTTTGACAGCTTTAGGGGCAGTGACCAGAAAAGAAAAAAAAAAATCACCATATCAATGGGAACTGAATCTCATCAACAACAGACAGATAACTGTAATTTGTTGTATATAATGAGAAGATCATGAAAAAAGAAAAGAGTGAAATAATTTTTAAATCACTTTGGCACTCATAAAAATAATGTTTCAAATCCTTGCAACGATTTTGCATAACTTGAAATTCTAAATTCAGACACAAAATGTAAAATGAACTCAGATCAACATCACACTTGTACTCGTAGTACCAGTGTTTTTGCCTGCCTTATAGGAGACCAACTGCCGAACGGAAGAAATAACAAGAGTCAAATACGGGGAAAAGAACGTTTTTTTCTGGCTGCTGTTGTGTCCCTGCATGCTAAAAAAAAAGCTGTTAACTGCAGTTATATCATGTCTGTTTTCAGGCTCTTACATGCATTTCCACTATCAGGGCTTTGGCAAGCTTTCTAAGATCAGGACACTTCCCCTCCAACTTTAGTTTTGGTTAGGCCAGTGGGCCAATACCTAGTGTTAAAGGGTTCATACTGTATGTTTTTCTCCATATTTCATTCTCTTATAATGCCTCCACTTATAAAGTGTGAGTGGCTAATCAGGCTATTTGAAAGTGACCATTCTGTCATACGTGGACACACCACAGCGCAGTGTGAACATCATGAAATTCTTCCTGTGTATTTAACCCATTCACCAAGTGAAGCAGTGGGCAGCCAGGAACACAGTGCCCAGGGAGCAGTGTGTGGGGACAGTACCTTGCTCAGGGTACCTCAGAGGTGCTTAGCAATCTTGGGAATCGAACCCACGACTTCCTGATCGCAGGGCGACCACCCTAACTACTAGAGCACCAGCTAGGCTATTGTTGTTACTGTGTCTCTAACAATGATATTTGTAAACTAGAGGATGTGTTTCCGGGAGAAAATGTGAAGTGTGATTGCA
Source organism: Bryconaethiops microstoma (assembly GCA_037577275.1). Classification (NCBI taxonomy): domain Eukaryota; kingdom Metazoa; phylum Chordata; class Actinopteri; order Characiformes; family Alestidae; genus Bryconaethiops; species Bryconaethiops microstoma. Next base: position 11,641 of record JBBJLS010005826.1, read on the forward strand.
TGGTCGCTGTAAAACCGGTGTTCGGCGACACTCAAACTTTGGTTTTATGGGCAAAAAAAAATGCACTAAGGATCAAACTCTGGTCATCTGGGTGAAAATCCTGCAATTTACCTGCTGCACCACTGGAGGACGGGAATTCCAGGTGTAGCAGCATTCACGGGCTGATAATTTGTAATTAAATAACAACAAACAGACACATCGTTTTTATATAACTGAGCTGTAGTGTCTTGAAGTCTGTTTATGAGTGTGCTCTGTGTTTATTTCTCTGCGTTTGTTTTTTTCGTCTTTTGTTCCATCTGCGGGATCCGTTCGCATCACGTCACCGACTATCTCTCCACACTGTTTTAAAGGGGGCTCAATCATTTTCTCTGTATCCCAATATGTTTCACAAGTCTCTTGACCATTTTTAAATGATCAATATTCTGCCCCCGATCAACCGATCGCAAAGTTATATACAGGTGCACTGAAGGGGATATTATCAGATGTTTTGACACTGGAACGGTTCCGAAATTTAGCACAAACTCCAAGGAGAAGAAGCACTTATTTTGGCCGTAAAAATAATACAAATAAAACTTAAGAAGTTTAACAGTAGTATGATCGCAACAGCAATCACACCAAGTAACTCTGTTCTGAGGTGCTACCCTGTATCGTGCCACATTAAAAAAACAGCCTGGACTGAAATATTCTGGACTGAAATATTCTTTATAAAATGTGCTTTTTTTTTGCATCTCAGTTGCCATATATGAACTGCATGGACTAGAGAGTGGACACAGCTGTCATTAATAGTCTTTATGTTAGCAGTACTTTAATCACAACGCTACCTTGTCTGGAACACTGGCTACTGACTGCTTAAACGTGCAGTAATTTAAAGATCTACAGGGTTGCTGTCATTACAAAGAAAGTTTAACTGATGAATTAACAGGAACACCAAAGAGCTATTTCTTGCTATTTCACTCCTATTTCTGTTTGTTGCTTGCAGCAGGGCCGTTCTTAGGCATACACGAACTAGACATCCGCTTAGGGCCCCGACCATGAGGGGGGCCCCAGCAGAGAATCCTGTCAAAAGCCTAACCCCCCCGCTGACCCCTGCCGGACTGACCGCATGGGGGGCCCCGGCGCGGAACACCATCAGCACCAAACCCCCCCGCCCCAGAACGATAGTGAGAGGGGCCCGGCTCGGGTTGCGTACCACACACACCCCCGGACCACGTAGGGCCCCCATGCTGCTAGCAACGGCCCTGCTGTAGTGCTGGCACATTATGTGTAATTTTCTCAACCTTTATGTGCAATTTCCCACTCTAAGAATTACAGTACATTAGAATGCTCACGCTTTTCTAAATACTTGTGACAAAGCCTACTTGCACTTGCACTTTCTGCTACCTGAGATTTTCTCCTCCTTCTGCAACCTCGTGCTGCAGCCCTGCTGCCAAACTCTCCACGTACTCCTTCAGGTGGGCCAGCTCTAGGACCTCCCAGATCTCCTGATCATTGAATTTGTCAAACGGGTCGAGATTCATCCGTAATGTTCCAGAGAACAGCACTGGGTCCTAGAAAAAGATTTAAGAATGGAATTACATTTGTATAATAAATAGTGTCTCAAAAACGTTGGTCCAAACCAATAAGAGAATGAGGAAGAAACACAGAAGAACAAAGAGAACCTTCCTGAAAGCATAAGGAAAAAACACTGAGAAATCAATTCCATTCATGCAGAAGTTCTAAGGAGTGTTTTGAATGAGCTGCAATACAGGGTAGCCAAACAGAAAAGCGATCATTTGTATATATCAGTCTTAAAGGCTCAGTAACCAAAACAGCCTGTTTAATTCTATGGCTGGAAAATGGTCATGCGAGAATGAATTATGAAGAATTATGAACTTTTTTTGGTACATAAACCCTTCAAACATCAGGGACGGAAAATTTAAAATATATTAGTGCCTTTACGACTGGCCAACGAATGCCTTTAAGACTGGCCAAAATAATTAGACTTTTGTTGGATTACAAGAACACCTCAATTTATCAGAACACTCAGTAACTCACTTGGAGCTGTGATTGGTTAAAGGCTCATTTGCATATTGCAAAGACGGATATCGCAATGGCGATTAACAGATGACATATTGTGCATCTCTAGCTAAGCGCATGAGGAAGAAACACTGAGAGGAACGAAGAGAACCTTCATAAGAGCACAAGGAATAAAACACTGAGAGGAAACAAAAAAAAATTTTTTAATTCTTCGACTTGAAAATACTGATATGGTATTGTTTGAAAGTTTGGAATTTGCACTGTCAACAATATTTACCCAATGGCTGGTTTCGAATGGCTTCTTCTGGGGTAAAATCTGAATATCTGAAACTTCCAACATTTAATCAACCATCAAATCAAAAGAAGTAAATCGTAAAGCATCAATTTGTAGCAAGGGAACATGCCACACCACAGCACACAGTTTGAACAGCGTGAAATTCTTCTCTGGATTTAACCCGTTCACCAAGTGAAGCAGTGGGCAGCCACCAGCACGGCGCTCGGGAGCAGCGTGTGGGGACGGTATCCTGCTCAAGGCTAACTCAGTTGTGCCATTGGCATTCCTGAGATTCAAACCCACGACCCTCTGATTACTGGGGCAACTCCCTAACCACCAGCCCCCCAGATGAACACCAAGAAATCACCTGTGGAATGATGGTCAGTCTGCTCCTGAGGTCATGGAGTCCTATGCTGGCAATGTCAACCCCGTCTATGAGGATTCGTCCCTCAGCTGCTTCCATGATGCGGAATAGGCAGTTGGTCAGGCTGGACTTTCCCGCACCAGTTCGACCCACTATACCGATCTGAAAAGTAGGACCAAATCATGAAACAAAACGTGCACATACAGCACCAGTCAAAAGCTGTTGCCTAACTAAGAACTCTGGAAATATACATTTATTTAAAAATGAAATCAAAGCAAGTGTTAAAATCTTTCGCCACAATGCTATCGATCTAATGTCCATGTGTACTTTGTTGACAGTTAATTTGTGGAATGTCTCTCCTTGTTAGGCACTTGTAAACAATCGAACCAATCAGTTGTGACAGTCTTTTCTCATTAAAGCATTTGAGCCAATCAGCCGAGTTGTTACAATCCGTGCTCAACAGCGTTGAGCTATTAACCCAATCAGTTGGGATAATAAAATCTGTCCTTCTTAAAGAGTTTGAGGCAATCAGTTGACCTGCAGCAAGCATTTGATCCAGCTCAGATCCGCGAAAACTGTCCTTGTTAAGCGTCTGAGCCAATCATCCGCTCTGCAAGGAGTTAGATGGAGTGTAAGTGGTCTCTTTTGGTGGGTGTGATGTCTTCGTGGTTTTCTAAATGTGTGGAAGTAGTCTGAATAATGAAAAAACAAACTAGGTGCATTTCCACAAGAAAATGTGAAGTGTGATTGCGTGGTTACAATAAAAACAGTGTTTGGAGACATTATTTAAAATGTTTAAAAAGTTTGTGTTTAAAAAAAAAAAGTCCTTGCACCGTGTATTCCAACTTGCAATCTGATTCAGAGGACGGTGGTTTAGCGCTGCACCCCTGGAAGGCGTGAACTTTCCATCTATTTCCAAGCCATTTGTGGCTAAAGACAGTGACATCTCTTTTTTTATAACTGGCCTGAGCTTTAGTGTCTTGAAGTCTGTTTATGAGCCTGCTGTGTGATTTGCTCCACGTTTGTTTCTCTGTGTTTGTGTTGCTTTTTGCCCTTTCCTGCCTCCATAGCTGTGACATCACAGCTCCCTCTTCGACACGTTTTGAAGGCGACTTGACTGTCTGCTATCTCTCCCCATGCATTACAGAGACGACTCAACCACAAAAATCAATTTTTTCAGACGACCAATACTCGGCCCCTGATTAACTGATCAATAAATTATATACGTGCGAGCTGCATGAGATATTAACGGACGTTTTGGTGTCAGAACCATGCCCATATTTCAAAAACTGTAGGAGAAGAGGTGCTACTGTATAATAACAATAGTAATCCTGTCTTGAATATTCATGACTTGTAAAAATGAAGTCTGTGATGGCAATGTTTTCCATCTAAGAACAGATCTCCTGCCATTTTCTGGCCTGGCCTGCTCCTAACCTCTTCTAATAATTTTCTTACACTTATGTGCTATAAGGCTACATCTCACTCTGAGACAGATTGCTGCTGCTTGAGCTCCATCACTCAGAACAGGTTTGTTACTGAATCACATAGAGTCAAACCCAGAAGTATTCATACCCCTGGCATATTTGGACTTAACGTTACTTTTATTCAAACAGCAAGTTTCTTCTAGATTGGAAATGACACAGGCGTCTCCTAGAATGTAATAAGACGATGTACAAGAGGCGTCATTGTGGAAAAAAAATATTTCTCAGCTTTTATTTACATTTGAACAAAGTGGCATGTCCAAAATTATTCTTACCCTTCTTAATAATCAATAGAAAAGCCATCATTGGCTTTTACAGCAATCAAACACTTCCTATAATTGCTGACCAGCTTTTTGCATGTCTGCACTGGTATTTTTGCCCATTCATCTTTAGCGATGAGCTCCAACTCTTTCAGGTTGGAGGGGGTCTCTCCTTACCATCAACCTGATCTTTAGCTCCCTCCACAGATTCTCAATGGGATTCAAGTCAGGACTCTGGCTGGGCCACTGCAAAA